>JAVCKV010570646.1:0-32967 GCA_032274145.1 Herpochondria borealis | reverse complement strand
ATTGGTGAGCATTCCAATTTTGAACCACCCACTCACAAGTCAACAAAAAAACAGTTTTTTTGTCGTGCAGTGTGATGAGATTCACGAAAAAATTCCTGAACTTCACCGATTAAGCTATCAAGCACACTGAATATTTTGTGTATTCTTGTCATTTTAGCAGTTTTAGCTCCGACTCCAGTATTTGCTAAAAAGAAACCGACTGATAGGCTGTTGGCTTCGTGGATATCTGCAACCGAAGTGGCCACACAAAGCGGTTGAACTCCAGATCACCCAGATTGAAGAAGGCTCTCGAGCAAGTTCCTCTAGCTCAAGGTGGGAGATGTTATCGTCGGCCTCGGTAACAAAAAATTTGAAAGGCATCCCTTGTGGCACTTATCCGATGCTGTTGAAGCTGGAGAAGCCGTTGGAGCGAAATTGACCTTACTTCTTAAATCAGGAAAAAAGCTGGACATCAAATTGGAGGAGTTAGGGGCTTACAGTAAGACGGCTCCTTACAATTGTGCCAAAACAGATAAAATTATCGCACAAGCTGCCGACGCTCTAATTAAAAAGGGAATCACTTAATCACCCACAAGAACAGAGCTACTGGCTCTAATGGCGACTGGAGAAAAAGAGCATCTGGATGTTGTTGCAAAGTATATTCATAACAGCGGCATTCTCAAAAGCGATCCGAAGGAAGTGGATGATTATTTAAATGGAGGCCCTAATCTTTTTGGTAAAAATGGATAGAATTGGGGATACAACCTCATTGCCCTTGGCGATTATTACTTTTTGACCAAGGGTAAAGCGGTTCTCCCTGCGATACGCACCTATGCCTTGGGATTAGCTAGAGGACAGGATGCAGTGGGCTGCTGGGGGCACACCATGGCCAACAATAGCAAGAAACGTGTACTCGGATACGGCACGATGAATCAAACGACCATGTCTTGTTGTTTGGCGTTAATCATTGCCCAGAAGTGTGGTATCGAAGACCCTACTCTCGATCAGACGGTTGAAAGATTCTGCACCACGGTTGCTAATGTCGTAGGCAGAGGTGGCTTTAGCTATGGATCTGGCGGCAACAATAACGGCACCTTCAACAATAACGGCACCAGCGGTGCTGCAGCGATCATTATGTCTCTAGTAGGCAATAAAGAAGGCACATCATACTTTTCACAGTGCTCAGCCACCACTTAGTCACTTGGCAGAAACCATTAGTGGCTAGCAAATGTGGAATCACTCAGGATGAGTGGAAAAGTCTTCCTGAGAAAATTACTTTACGCCTGATACGATGCAAAGGCTTAGGTAGAGATGGTGAGACGCGAACACTGTATCTAGTCACATCGTTGTTAGATAAGGGCCAATACCCGGCAGCAAAAAACAGCGTTACTTTATGCTGAACGTTGGAAGATAGAGGTTAAATTTCGAGATATCAAAACAACAATGAAGCTAGAGATGCTCCGTGTAAAAAGTCCTGAACTAGCTAGATGCAGTGTTTTGATGATGCAAATCACCTATAATCTAATTAGAGCTAAGCAGGCTCTAAGTCGATCTTCCAACCCCATAGGGTGTATTGATCTATTTAGTTTCAAAGAAACGTTGAACGTCATAAATGAATTTAGGTTCAATTTTTATGGGCTATCTCAATAACCTCAAAGTTTGAAGAGAGAACAAAGTAAACTAGAGCAATATATTGGAGAACGAATACTCAATATTCGACCTAATAGGAGTGAACCAAGAGCAGTAAAACAAAGGCAAAAACCTCACGCCTTACTGACCTCTCCACGCTCAGAATATAAAGAAATCCCACATCGCTCTAATTACCGAAAAATGGCTTAAGTCCGTGCCATTCGCGACTGTCCTTGGTTCTTTTGATTTAGCCACTACCTCGGGCTTACCCTGCGCGACAATATTGCCCCCCTTATCCCCTGCTTCTGGTCTGATGTCGATGAGCTTGTTGACGTCTTGGCCGTGGAGGCCGATGGTGGGCTCTTCGATGAGGTAAAGGTGTTTGTTAGAAGGTCCCATATTGTGGATATTGGTGCGGCCATTGGTGAGTTCGGCAACGAACTTGATGCGCTGGGTCTCTCCTTCTCTGAGGGTGGGGCTGGGTTGACCGAGTTGGAGATAGCATAAACCGTTGCCGCTCAGTAAGACTTCCTTGCCAGCGACCTGTCGTTATTCCACTGCGCAGCATCTCGACAACTTGTTCGTTGACAGAAACAAGCGAATACTTGAAGCTTCAAATAACTAGCAGTAAAAGAGGTCTATTCACTCGCAAGTCATTCATTTTTTCGCTGAGGTAACTGCCATTCACTCTTCACATCAAAGTACATGAGAAAAATCATCATTAAATTAACAGTAATACTCTTGACGATAACTGCAAGTGCTTCCGAGGACTTGTCGTTACCAGACACGCTGACAACAACTGCGGGGACTAAAGTCACAACGGTCGACCAATGGCAGAAGGTCCGCCGCCCAGAGATCCTTGAGCTCTTTAGCACCCATGTTTATGGGAAAACACCCGTCGCGAAGCTGGACATAAGCTCCAAAGTTTTCGATGAAGATACGGAGGCATTGGGTGGTAAAGCCATTCGCAAGCAGGTCGCCATTGAGGTGAAGTCTGGTGAGCTGCGTCTTCGTGTGGATCTCCTGCTCTACCTGCCTAAGTCGGCAAAAGAGCAACCTGTCCCCGTCATGCTTCTGCTCAATTTCGGTGGCAACCATACCGTCCATTTCGATCCAGCCATTGTGCTCCCAAGTAGCTATATTCGTAAGAAGTTCAGACCTGCGGAGAAATTTCGTGGAGAGAAAGCGTCACGGTATCCCGTTGAAGAAATAATCGCTCGTGGTTACGGCGTTGCTACAGCCTACTATGGGGATATCGACCCCGACGTTGATGACGGGTTCAAGAACGGCATTCATCCGCTGTTCAACACGCCCGAAGCACGCACTGGAGATTCGTGGGGAGCGGTTGGCGCCTGGGCATGGGGACTGAGCCGTTTCATGGACTACTTTGAGACGGACAAGGATATAGATCAAAGCCGAGTCACAGTCCTTGGCCATTCCCGCTTAGGAAAGGCAGCACTCTGGGCTGGCGCACAGGACGAGCGGTTTGCAGTCGTGATTGCAAATAATTCCGGATGTACTGGCGCCGCGATTTCCAGACGGAAGAAAGGGGAGCGCGTCGCCAGGATAAACAGTCATTTCCCGCATTGGTTTTGCAAAAATTACAAACGATTTAATGACAAGGAGGACACCCTGCCGGTTGATCAACACATGCTGGTTGCTTTGATTGCTCCGCGGCCCGTTTACGTCGCCAGTGCGGACCAAGACCTTTGGGCGGATCCAGAAGGCGAGTTCCTTACATCCGTCCATGCTGCACCAGTCTACAAGCTATTCGGCTTGGATGGATTGCAGACCGAGACAATGCCTGTATCGAATCAACCAATCAACGCTGGCCATATCGGCTACCACCTCCGAGCCGGAAAGCATGATCTGATGCGATACGACTGGAACTGCTATATGGACTACGCCGACATGCACTGGAAGCGTAAAAAGTAAGCGGCTAAAGCTCGTTACCGACCCGCCCTTATCAGACCATAAAAACTTCTCCGAACACCTCACTCAAAAAGTAAATTCCTAGCAGTCAGTCTGCATAGGAAGCTGTCGGATGATGGCGTACACTTCTTAAATCAAAAGTATGAAACGATTCTTAATATGTGGAATAATTTACAGCACCATAAGCGCGGCTGCTCAGACAGTTCCTCCTGCTACGCTGAAAAGTTCAACGTTGTTTTCCTCGGTTGAGAACCTGCCAGTCCACGCGGGCATGCCAGATCCTTTCATCAAAGCTGACGGATCCAGGGTAATGTCGACTAAACAATGGTCGGCGCAGAGGGTGTACCTCAAAGCGATGCTGGCACACTACCTGTATGGATCGATGCCACCTCGACCGAAGCAGTTTAATTTAAAACGCGTCAAGAGTGGGCCCATTTTCGAGGGTAAAGCGATCCACGAGCGCTACTCCATCAAGCTGATTAGGAATCAAAAATCGGTCACTTTTCATTTTGAGTTGATCCGGCCGCTCGAAGGTAAACGGTTGTCCTGCATCGTCAAAAACTGCTACACGTTTTTTGAAGGTGAGGGGGAGAAGGCGCGCAAGACTGCGGCACGTGACAAAGCTGCAGCATTGGAAGCCGTTTCACGAGGGTATCTGCTCTGCAAATTCAACCGAGGGGAAGTCGCCACGGATCAACCTGACAATCGTAAGAGCGGGGTCTTTCCCCTATACTCGGAGTACGACTGGGGTACCGTCGCTGCCTGGGCGTGGGCCCACGGTGTGATTGCCGACGCGCTCGACCAATTGAAATTGGCCAACATGAAGCGTTTGGTCTATACTGGGCATTCGCGCGGCGGAAAGACTGCATTATGCGCTGGTATTTATGATGAACGGGTTGCGATTACTGCTCCGAACTCATCGGGCACTGGTGGTACAGGCAGTCTGCGATATTTCGAAAAGGGCCAGAAAGCCCAACGTCTTATACACCACAAGACGCAGTATTCACACTGGTGGACTCCTCGTATTTTTGAATTTTGTGGCAAAGAAGACCGGTTGCCTTTCGATGCGCATACTGCTAAATCACTGATCGCGCCGCGCGCTTTGATCAATGCGCATGCTCGACAAGATTACTGGGCGAATCCATATGGCACAGAGCTCACTTTTCGCACCGCCGATAAGATTTTCGACTGGCTTGGCTCGAAGGGACAACAGGGTATCCATTGGCGTGAAGGGGGACATGAGCAGGGGAAAGAAGATTGGTTAGCTTTACTGGATTTTGCAGACTGGAAGTTCTACAATAAACAAACGGGCCGAAAATTCGACACGCTGGCATATCCTAAAGCTAAATTGCAAGTAGATTGGAATGTTCCAAACTCGAATAGATAGTATAAACAATAAAAATGCCAACGCTACCCCCTCGACATCCAGAACACATGGGAACGTCGTAAACGCATCAATTCTGTGCTTAGGCATCTGCTCAGCTACGGAGTTCATGCCAAACGCTCTATTACCAAGCTAGAGGAAATCGCGACTCGTCTTGAGAAGAGCAAATTGAGCACTTCGAGGCCAAACGGTCCAACACCAGTAGCCGATACGATCCGCACGGCGATTCAGGTACTTAAGAAAATTGCCGATAAACCAGAGTTGAAATAAATCCAGCAATTTTCGCAGACGAATGCTTCCTAAGTAATACTCGCGAGCTTTTGAACAAAGACGATCTTGGCATGATTCACAGACACTGCTTTCATGGTGTTTTTACTGATTCCCCCACTCGTTCGTCAGGCTCAGACAGAGGCGAGCGATAGTGGATACCTTTCGTTGTCCTGCTTCTAAAAAAGATAGCCTCTCACTTGGCAACTATCAAGGCTGGAGCATTTTACCATCAAGGCTATGTTGCATGTAAGCAAGGCTGATCCACCAGTTCGCAGCATAGTTCACCCAGCCCTCTGGGTGGCGATAGGCTCCCTTGGGCTTGAACGGGTACAATTCGCTTCCCGGAAATGCAGAAAGTAAACCACGGCAGAGTTCAAGCCTCGCACAGGTATCATAAGTTTATACTTCTTAGGCCAGCCACGTTCTACTTCAGGGAAGCTCATATGAGGGCGACTTGGAGCGGCTGCCGGCCTCGGGTTACGCCCGAAGGTATGACCAACAGCTGATATCGCGATTTCTTTGAGTCGTCTCTTTTGAGTTTCATCCTCAACTACCCAAGATGCAGCAGTTGGCAATAGCAGGCAGACCAATGGTACTGCCTAGATCGTTCATAGCCGGTATCGTCCAATGCGATTTCAAATCATAGCGGCGGAAGTCCCATAGATTGTCCGATCGACTGATGGCTACTTTCGCCCAGTCAGTGATCTTTTCCTTCAACCCAGGTGGTGCCTGATTTGGATACTTCTGCAGCAACCAAACGAGGTTAGGAATAGTTCGGTGCTCGCTCATGCGATGCCCCTTGGTAGTTCGAGGGTCAGTCCAATCAAGATTTTTTACACACCAAGCGGCCTGCTTGACCGCAGCTTTCAAATACTTGTCTGCCTTTCGCCCTTCGCTTTTGGGAGGCATACAAGCCTATCAAGCGGTCGCTGAGAAACTAGCCGCTGAGTTCAAGCTCACCTTTGTCCCCTTTCAGAAAACATTCGACCCACTAAGAAAGACCGTCAGTGCGA
The DNA here is from genome assembly GCA_032274145.1 of Herpochondria borealis. Lineage (NCBI taxonomy): Eukaryota > Rhodophyta > Florideophyceae > Ceramiales > Ceramiaceae > Herpochondria > Herpochondria borealis. Next base: position 26,760 of record JAVCKV010570646.1, on the reverse strand, counting down.
AATTCTGGCTCTGGAATGGGGTGCATCCAACATCTCCAGGTCACTGCCTGATGGCAAAAATTTGGAAGGAGGCTGTGAGTACCTAACGAATTTCATAATGGGGTGCTACCTACATATGACAAAATTGTAGCACTGGTAGTATAACGAAAAACAAAGTATTTCGGCCTCTCCTCTTTCAGCTTCACTAGAGGATTTCATCACTACTGGATCCGAGCCGAACCAATGGTATCGCCTTCGATGAACTCCGCCTTGGTGAGGCTTTGTCGGTGGTTATCTTTCTCTCGTATCACATCATTCGTCCAACGCACAATTCGACGTATCCCTAGACCGCTCTTCCATCGGATGTAGGCTACAGCGGGCCGGCACCAATCGAAATCCGGATGACCGTCGGTACAGACCAGCGAAACGTCACCCGGTACCCGCAGACCCCGCCGTGCGAGGTAATGGTGGGCGAAGTGATAGAGAATCGGTTGGTCGAGGGTCAGGGCGGTGGCTGGAGTGGACCCACCGAACAGCGAGTCGAAGCATCTCTCTAAGCCTTCTGGACACTCTTCCCATTTCGGCAGGTTGAACGCACCGGTGGCGATGTCGCTGGCCTCGAGTTCACCGAGGAAAGTTCGCATCAATTGGCTGGGTCGCTGCAGATAGTGAGAACTTCGGCACAAGAGCTATATACGGCGATGGCCGTGGTCGATAAGACAAAACGTGTGGCGGTGACTAGAGCAAACCGCTTGTCCGGCTTTGTACCTAATTTCCTTATCTTTTCATAGTGTATTTATTTCACAATCTAACACAATTGTAATAACATCATCATTATCATTATCACCTTCAAAGTTACACATTGAAGACTAAGCCATAAATACTTAATATAAAAAGTTTTAAACTTGACGGGTCAAGTTTGATCCTAGTTTAATACTCTCTATATATGATGAACAGACGGAATTATTTAAAGGGCCTTTCTCTGACCGCAGCCGCTGCTGCACTTCATCCCTACTCAGTATTTGCTGCAGAGCCTCGCAAGTTTCGTATTGCAGCAGTCGGTATAGGCGGGCGAGGTGCAGCGGATCTTAGATCTCTACAAAAGCACCCCCTGTATGAATTGGTAGCCGTCTGTGATGTTGACAGAAGCTTTTTCAAGAAGCACGCCGGGGTAGCCCAGTTTCAAGATTACCGTGAGATGTTTGCCAAAGCATCTGACAAGTTTGACGGCGTATTGATTGCCACTCCCGACCACATGCATGCAGCTATAGCATTATTAGCATTACATCATGACAAGCACGTCTATCTACAAAAGCCTCTTGCTCAGGATATCGGGGAATGCAGACTGCTCGCTAACGCCGCTGCAAAAAAAACTCACTTAGCCACTCAGATGGGTATTCAAATCCACGGCCACACTGCCTACCGTAGTGCTGTTCAGTGGATTAGGGATGGCATCCTAGGTAAGGTTAAAGAAGTTCATTCATGGTCAGGTAAGGGATGGGGAGGAAAATTTGCTCCTAAGCCAGCCACAAAGCCACCAGAAACACTGGATTGGGATCTCTACTGTGGGGTTGCCGGTAAAGTCCCTTATGTACAAGGTTGGTACCATCGAGGAAACTGGCGTAAATGGTTTGCCTTTGGATCTGGTACACAGGGTGATATGGGCTGCCATATCGTCGACCCCGTCTTTGGAGCCCTAGACTTCAAAGAGCCTGTCTCTGTCGTTTCAAGAGGACCTAAGCCATTCGAGCGTAATTTCGCCCTTATCAGTAAGGTTGAGTATGAGTTTAAGGGTACACAATTCACTATAGATAAACCTAATTTCACTTGGTATAATGGTGCTATGCGACCCACCTTGCTCAAGGGTATTCCTGAATCAGTAAAACTTCCATCGCAAGGCTCAGTCTTCGTTGGCGAAAATGGATCACTTATTTTACCTCATATAGGCAGCCCCGAGGTCTATAAGCCAGACGGAACTCCTTTTGCTGTTCTTCCTGCTCCAGTGAAAGCTGTCGACCACTTCCTAGAATGGATAGATGTAGCGGTTGGCAAAAAAGAGTCAACTGGTGCCCCATTCGGATTCGGAGGACCATTGACTGAAGCTGTTTTACTAGGTGTTATTATTAACAGATGGCCGAACAAGAAGTTTTTATGGAACGCAAAGCAATGCAGGTTCAGCGGTGAAACGCCAGAGGTTGTTGCGGCTAATGCGCTCCTTGCTCCAGATTGGGCTCCAGGATTTGAATTACCTAAGTCTTAAATAGTTTTGAGCCTATCTGGGTGTACTTTCTTAAGTTGCCAATACCCAAATGGGATCATTCCTCATCCACTGTTTTGTCGTATTGATAAATCAGTAGTTAGCGGCATGAGTATACCAGTGTAGCTAACCTGCTCTAACTATCCACTATAAAACCTTAGGACACTAGTTACACAAATACGTGGGGAGTCTCAGGCACTGAGAATATAGTAATCTCATACGGTAGAAACAGTTTTCTCTATTCTAGTATTTGAGCTCTTGTCATCTGGCGCCAGAGTTGCATATCACTTAGCTGCATCTCATCAAAACGGCATTTGTCATCCGTGAAAATTTCACCCTGAGTGGTGTCCACGTCAAAGATGACTCCTCTCCCCAGTATATGCTTCATCGATAAATTGACGAGTTGTTCTACTCCCAGGTCTTGGTTAGAAGCAAAAAAATACAGCATCCGTATCCGACCTACGCCACCGCCATTCAAGACATGCACATGCTTGAATGTTTGACTCAAAGTTTTATGCAGGCTGGAAGTAGCTAAACCATTGGCGTCTCCAATATGATGAAGAGAAAATATGCCTTCTGGTTTAAGCCTTTTTTGGACTAACTGGAAGAACTCAGTGCTACACATGTGGATGGGTGCTGATTCTCCAGCAAAGGCATCTAGAACGATAGCGTCGTATTTTTTGTTTGTAGATTGGAGAACTTGTCGGCCATCTCCAATCACAGTAGGGGGAAGTTTGTGAATAGAATCATTGACTAAGTTAACCAATGATTCATCGATATCCACGTAGGTGACATTTAAATTATAAGGATCTTCTGAAAGTAAGACACCATGAGTACCCGCCCCGACACCGATAATCATAAGATCTTCTAAGCCTGGGTGTAGATAAGGTATTAGTTCCACAAGATCACCAGCTTTCAAAAGATCTGTTGGTTCAAGAGGCATATTATCGAAAGGGGCTTGACCTTGTAATATGCCATTAATGTAGATTCGTTTACGGCCAAAATTTTCTGTGAGATGAATTTTGCCATGAAGCCCATCGAGTTCAATGACAGATACCGGGCTTAAAAAATCCTCGATTGTAGATCTTTGACTCATGGTTGCACTAATTATGGCAACAACGACTAAGAGTGATTTAAAAAGTTGGCGATGCAGCAAGAAACCAATCAGACACATAGAGTATAAAATAACAGACCCCGTAAAAATCGTGTTCACAACTCCAAGTTCGGGGAGAAGATAAAAACCTGTAACCCAAGAGCCAATTACACTACCAAGCGAGGAGAGTATGTAAATTTTCCCAGCAGAAAGGCCGAGAACATTTAAATGAGTGGTGATTAATTTCAGTGTGGCAGGTCCCAGCACACCCATACAAATGAGAACAGGGCCAGTGATTACAAAAAAGGAAATCACAGCTCCGTATGTTGGGGGCAAGGCGAGACTAGCTTCCAAGAATTTTTGAGATATCCAGGGTAATACTGACATCCAAATACCAGCGATCATGAAAGCGAACAAACTTAATTTAAGTGGGTCCTTTCTATCAGTAAGGTAACCGCCAATAAACCAACCCAAACTCAGTGAAATGATAGTCATCGAAATCGCTGCAGTCCAAACTGTTAGACCGGTACCGTAGTATGGGGCAATCACACGGCTGCCAGCAATCTCCAAGAGCAGCGTGACAAAGCCTGAAAAGAAGGCAAGAGCGTGAATAAAAATGACTCGTGGGTATGACTTTTCCTCGATCACAGTATTATTTTTTAGTTTTGGAATGGTAGAACGCGGCATAGACCACACTAGATGTTTCAGCATCTACTAGAACTAAATAACTTTCACCACGGTGACCAAAGTTAATCATCCAAAACGGACGCTTCGATATATCTTTGATACTACTCCATTTTTGCCATACTTCAGTGTCGATCCCACCGTTCTCGATGACTGTACCCCGTAAATTAGGCCTAGTTAAATGGGGTAGTAAATAAATACGATGTAGGAAAACATTATCTTCTTTGATAAATTTTTCCTGTACTGTTTTGTAGGCAACGATCAGTGCCCTTTGAACTTTATTTTTTAATTCACCTTTGTTTTGGTGAATGCTATCGGGAGTTGATTTTGTTGATCCCAGTTCTTTAATTTTTCCACTTGTTGGTGTGACATCCTTAAAGTTATCAAAGGTTTTTATCTGGTTAGCCTTGTAAGGGAATTTCATGCCATAAGACATGTATTTACCTGAACTAAACATGATAGTAGGTTTTTGCCCCTCTTGGGAATTACTCGAATCAACAACTTTGTGAATCTTGCTAATTTCTAGATCATAGAGATAGCCTCCTGATTTTTTAAGCGCTTGCTTTCCCTGGAATCTTTCAAGGCTCTCCTTAAGCTCAGCCAATCCTTCTATTTCGGCAAACATGGTGGAACCATGGGTGGCATTTTCTCCTCCATCACCGCCAAAGCTGTTATCGTCAGGGTCCATGCTGGGGGCTTTTTTCAAGAGTTCATCTGCCATTTTTCCTTTCAGGCGGTAAGTGAAGGAATACATCCCCATACTATAAGTATCTAGGCAGAGTGTTCCGGATTTAGGATGCTTCCAGATAAACCCTTTAACTTTAATTTTAATTTTACGTTTTTCACGAATTTTATGATGCAAGTCATCGAGACCGTCTTCTGATTTTGGATCATTTACAGTCTTAAGAGTGACGACTTTCTTACAGTTCATTGAATATAAAATTCCACCACGCTCACCCAGTCCATCAACATTTTCAAGGGCTGGCCAACCCACTTCTTTTTCAAAAGAGACCTTTCCTTCAAGCCAAACGATGACATCACTTGTATTCATGGTACCAGAGGTTTTCGGGAGCTTTGCATGATCTCTCAATGTTTCCAGTTTATCTCCGGTGATCCTAAAGGTGCAGGCTCCATGTTGGTCGGGCCATTGACGCATGTTGACATCCACATAAACTTTGGCGTCTTTCCCATTGCCGTCCTTCCAAAGATAACCAGCCACAACTCCCTGGAAAGGATCCCACTCTTCACTTAAAGCCCCAAAATTTGACGTCCCCCACCACCTTGAAAGGGCGAAGGCGGAGTGCGGTTTCTCTTTTTGAACTATTTCTTTCGAACTCGATTCCTTTAGCCCTTGAGCAAAACTAGCAGGTAATAGAATGACCAAAAATATTATCAGGGACACAATTTTTTTGCAAATATGATGATGAGTTTTTTTATGCGATGGCTGGTAGTAAATTTTCATTTCAAACTTTCTATTTATTAAAGAGCTGCTGCTAAATTAATGTTTTTATATGTGCATATGAAACCATAAAAGGAATATTAAAAAATATATAATCTTCATTATTTTCTGGATTTCGACTGGTTCGTATCCCTTTTTTGCTTCGCCGTCAGCACAGGAGCATCTAGCTCAGCGTCGTTTTCTTCTGCCTTCGGATGATCTTGCTTGGGTAACTCCAGCTGAGGTAGGTATTTAGCAAAATTTTTCAATAAGAAATCATCACGTCCAGAATTGACCGTTATATTTATAGAATTGGGAGATTTCTGTCCAGTCCGGAAGGCAGTATTCTGCTCCCCATAGTTGTGGAACTTAACCCGAACTTTCCAAATACCAGCCTCTATAAGCATCGCAATAAAATGTGAGACTTGTGCGGAGGTCCCATTAAATCCCTGCTGACTATGGTTCGTAAATTCCATTCCATCTAGGAATTTCAGTTCATCACTCATATAATTCTGAATACTGACAAGCTTTTCTCGCTGTTGCCCGTCAACATCAGAACTCCAGATGCTTGGGGAGTTCAGCTCATAAGTTATGCCAAAGGCACTCATTGAAAATAGAAATAAAAGTATTGTGGAGGTTGCAAATTGCTTCTTCATACTGATTGAGACACTCTAAGAAAAATTTCCTTAGAATTTTTTGAAAAGCAATCGAGTATTCTTAATGTACCGACATATTGTCAACTTATCCTCTCAAGCCCGAATTACCACTCAAAATTTCCTTTCTAAGCAGCTTTCTCAGAATTTTGAACACAAGTCACCTCTTAATATTCAGAGAAAGCTCAAAATCCGATAATTACTCGCTGACATTAAATGGCGTTGCTGACAAAAGTGATTATTTACCACTCCATGAACTGATAGAAACCGTTGGGCTTGCCCCATTGATTTGAATTGCGCATGTGCCGTTGTTGGCTCCTCGCCTTCTGATGCGAGACTTCCGATTTATTGTTAGCATATTGCTCTGTATTCTGTTCAATCTGACAACCAAGATCATTCAAAGCGGCTTTGTAACTCCGCAATTTATCAGTCGTTATCTTATACGGTATATTGGGCTGAGTCTTGAATAACTTCTTAAAGAACCTCATGGAAGCCCCCCTATCTCGACGTTTCGTAACCAATATATCTAGTTCGTCACCGTCTTGGTCAACCGCTCTCCACAGATAGTAAAGTACTCCACGGATCTTGATAAAGACTTCATCCAGATACCATTCGTCACCGTAACCAGCCCGCTTCTTCTTTAACTTCTTAGTAAATTCAGAGCCAAATTTCATACACTATAGGCGAATCGTTTCATAAGAAACCTCAATTCCACGATACGCTAAAACCTCTTCAACTTCTCGAAAGCTTAGTGCAAATCGATGGTAGAGATACACAGCATGAGCAATGATTTAAGCGGAATAACGAAAGCCAGAATAGGTCGACATGCTGGCTAACTAGCAGAGATTAGCTGATACGCTAGCTTAAGTTGACAGTACCCTACAACAGCATACGCTTGAGCCACCTTGAAGCCGTAGCCAATCTGTAGCCGAATCAGGCATACATCTAGGGTCATACGTGTTCATTTTCATCAACTCCTCTCACCTCACAATTCAGACACGAAAAAGCCGCAACCCTTTAAGGTTGCGGCGTTTACTAGCCAAAGCTGGCAGAGGGGGTGAGATTCGAACTCACGGTAAGTATAACCCTACGTCGGTTTTCAAGACCGGTGCATTAAACCACTCTGCCACCCCTCCGTGTTTTGCTTTGCGCTGCGGCGGAAAGAAACACCAAAATTACAGCTAATGCAAGAAAAAGTTACACCGTAAGTGTATTTTTTTATCAGCTCAATTATTTGGCATTGCCTTACGTAAGGCATCCTCTGAATTCCCGTTCCAGTAGCCACTGTCTAATTCCATGAAAACTGAGGAATAAGGGTACGCTGAGTGGCTTTTCACCATCAGGACTCGGTAATTTTTCATACCAGCTTTCAACAGCAGGTCGGCGGTGCGTTTTGTCACTTGTTGCGATTTTCTCTCCGCTAATGCTGCATTTCTGGAGGCTCGCACCTTATCAATCCCAGGAGAGTATTCCTCCTTCAGGTAATCGAACTCGCGTAATGTGTAAATTTTTGGCCATATATGCCCTTCTGACTCGATCGCCTCCAGCACCTCCGACAAGGTTTCGGGTAATTGTGCGTCAGCCACCAACACCCTCACGCCCGTGTGTTGTGGGGTCGGGTAGGCTTGCTCGGTCACAATGATCCAGTTTTTAGAGCCCAATGCAGCGACTTCTGTCTGTAAGGCTTTCACCCAAGGTGCCTTCTTCTCCCCACCCCTCCCTCCTACACCGCGTGTAGATGCTGCACAAGAAACCATATAGCCACAGAGGACGAATGCTAAAAGTAATTGAACCCAATTTTTTATTCGTTTCACTATAGTTAGTATACTAGATACCTGTGATGATCTGTCAACAATGTCAGGCTTTTACTTACTAGTAGATCCGTAAACATTCTCGCAAATCACCATTTCAGTGGATCTAATTTATAATAATCACGCAACACCTCATACAACTCAGGATATTTTCCCTCTAATTGCATCGGCTTTTCAAAAAATGTCTCGGTGGCTACAGCAAAAAACTCGGCTGGATTAGTAGCACCATATTTATCCATCACCGTGGGCTTACCCTTTTCTACCTTCTTGCAAAACGCCTCGAATGCAGATCGGAACACATGTGACCAAGCCCCATAAGCAGCACGGTTATCGAGGTATGGCAAACCTGGCCCAGCTGTGTTAACCTGATCAAGTTGGTGGGAAAACTCATGCAGGCTAACATCGTGCCCATCCTCATCATTCTTACCCCCACTCTCAACAGATGCCCATGATAAGATCACAGTCCCAGTTGACCAACTCTCACCCAGCCTCACACCATTCTCGTCATAGCCGAAAGCATTAGGGTAGACTAAGATGGTGCGCAAGTCGCGATAGAAGTCGTCAGGTCGATTCACAATAAGTAAACAAGCTTGAGCTGCTATCACTCTACGCATGAATGGTGTGACCTCATCAAGCCCACCACAGGCTTCGAAGCCCTTCTCTTCGAGAAACAAATGAATCCATCCATCTAGACGATCCTTAATATCCTCCGGCAGTTTTGCATACAGTAAAAACGTTTCACCTAATTCCCGTCGCTGCTCTGCGGAAAGTCGTAACTTCAGAGTATTCAAGCGCCGTTTCAAGCGTGAACGATTCAACAAATACACACAGAAAAACACTGCGATCAATATGACCACTATAGGGATAGTTTTACCCATTTATCTTAAGCTTTCTTTCATTAGCCTATGTATACAACCGAAACGAAATCACGCAACCGATTTGATGTCCTGCATCGTGATTAGATGATAGGATACCAGCTCCCTGCTGCTACTGAGCATAAAGCACAAGTCAGTATCCCCTTGATAGTTTAATTCACTACGTCTTTAAAACTCTCGATACAGTCTTCTATCGTGCGGTAGCGAAACTCGAAGCCCTTCTTCTCTAAGCGTGTGGGAATGACCCATCGGCTTTTGAGAATCAATTCTGTTTCGGTTCTTAAAAAAAACGCTCCTATTTCTAACATCCATTTAGCGGCGGGAAGCCCAAAATTCACTCCAACACTTTCACGCACCAATTCCATCAAGCGCCTATTATCAGTAGGGCCAGGGGCACTGACATTGTAGCAACCTTCGGCATCAACTTCATCAATGAGCCATTCAACAGCCCGACAAAAATCCTCGATATGAATCCAACTCACCTTCTGCTTGCCGCTGCCCATCTTACCACCCAAGTATTTTCTACTAAGTCCCTGTAGCACATCCAATACAGTACCGGCCTCATCCCCCAAAACAATGGCGGTACGAGTCGCTACTTTACGGATTTTATCTGGAACTTCAGCCTCGAAAAAAGCATTCTCCCATCGCTTTGCGACCTCAACAGAAAAACCTGTGCCCAGCTCCCCTTCTTCATCAGTTTGTGCTCGATCCTCGGCATGGCGGTAGATCGTCGCCGTGCTAGAATTCAACCACACACTTGGAGAGTCCTTAGCTAAGTTGATGGCATCTGCCACTAACTCGGTGGTTCGAGTACGTGAATCAATTATTTCAGCCTTGTGCGTTTCCGTGTACCTACAGTTCACAGTTCTCCCTGCCATATTGACGACAGCATGAGCCCCCTCAAATGCCTTAGACCACTCCCCCATAGTTATTCCGTCCCATTGATGAAAATCTGCACCATCAGCCACCCCTTCAGCTCGGCGTGCTATCACCCGAACCTCCCAAGCATTAGCTAACATATACTGACTCAAGCATCTTCCTAAGAAGCCATTTCCTCCAACAATAACAATTATTTTGTCCATATTATCCAATTTTCAAATACTGGCCAGATCACCCCGTCAGCAAATGCTTCTGGAAATAACACCGGCACGCCAACAACTAAGCTCATTAAGCACGCAATTCTACTCCATTGCCCGCCCTTGCTTTCAACTAAAGCACCACATCCTTGAAGAACGAAGAACAAAGTTGGTAAGCCATAGGCGCCTCCAGCAGGCACGGTAATAGCTAACTCGTGAAACACTCCAGAGATAACAAACACGGCGAACACACTCCCCTTATTGCCTAAGTACGGTCGCAAAGGACGCTGCACCGCACGTGCCATCATGTGACTATACGCTAGATTCCATCTAGCTCCCCAAAAATCGGTAAATCCAGTGGTAGCCAAGGGGTTCCTGAACAAGATCCGCACCGCCATCCCTCGCCAAGCCCAAAAAGCAGTCAGTAGACGTAAGGCACCGAAGTGAAACATCGCACTCATCGCGGCAAACACTAAGGGAAGTAACCATACATCTAGCCAACCTAACACCGTAAGAAAAATCGCGCCACAGACAAGGCAGCCACTCCCCCACAGTAAGTGACCTTGCCAACGGCGCCTCTGCCTCTTCCCAATGAATGCCCTAGGCTCCATGCCAAACCACATCCATGCAAAATTAACCCAGCGGATAAATGACATGTGAGCACCGCCATTACGTTTCCACTCCATATAAACGATCACTTTCATACCAAGCAGGAGCAAGACGCAAAGCCCGATCATGCGCTCAAACACGCTAGCATCAGCCAACATCCTTTCAGTTAAAACAAAGGGTACCAAGATAATCAGCCACCAGAGCATCCTAGGAAGCAGCCAGCGATCTACCATCCATTTGCCAAGCAAGCTTAACAACAGCCCGCCAAAAACAACGAAGCTCACTAGCATTATCTGATCAAAATCCATATCACTCCTCCATAATATACGGTAACGAGGCTAAAGAACATCATTACTAAAAGACATTCTGCCACTTTGTTAAATCGGGTAGCGGGAATCGCCTCACGATCGAAATAAAAGAATTGGCAAACTAACCTACCCGTCCACCACGTTCCCATAAAGGCGAGCATCGCCAATGCCAATCCATCACCTTGAACCAAGTGGTCAGCCAGGAACATAGATACAATGCCAAAAAACAAGTGACTACCTAAGATATAGAGGGCGTAGGTATAAAACATCTGCCGCATGAAGGAAATCATACAGGCTGTTCGTTCACTCCACTTCAGACAACGCGGTATTGCCACACTTCCAACACATAATGCGAGTTGGGCAACTCCAGCTGTCTGCAATCCAATTTTTAGTAATGTATCCATGTTCATTTTTCTAACTGCAGTTATGGGGGGCTCGACACGAGATCCGTAAGGTTATGATTTTTCAATCTAGCTTTGCGTCTTTAAGATTCGTGAGATAGTCTTTACTAGCGGTATAGTCCCTAGCTCGTGCTGGTAGAGGTGGCACCTCTACCTCTCTCTCACGCTTTCTAATTTTGTTGAATATATAGATATTGAAGAAGTGCATAGCCCCTAGAATGAGCATCACTGTTCCAATCTTCATACTCACCAGTTCTATACCACCACGAAGGTCAAACACTTCACTGGTGGTTTTTAAGAAAAGTGAGACAAACCCGAGATTCACCAGATAGAACCCAACCACTAACAAATGATTAACGCTATCTGCCAACTCGTTATTTCCTTTAAAACAATCTACTAAAAAAACGCGACCGTTTTTGTGTAGTGTGCGTGCTACCCAAATAACGAGCGGCACGGTGATTGCTATGTAACTAATGTAACTCCATTCTATTGCTTTCATTTTTTTATAGTATTGCTGTGGTTAAAAAGACACCTGTCAAATAGACAAAGGCGGCTGTAAATAATGCGGTCCACCACGGGTTGGCTCGCATCAGAGATTTTTCATAATAAGTCAGTGTGAAGATCACTCGGATTGCCCAGAACAGCGTAAGGAACCAGCGTAGTCCACAAATGATGAGCGTTTCAGAGTTCATCAGCTCCTCTGTTGCAAACAGACAAACAGTCGCCATACCTAACAAAGTCAGCACCATGTAGAAAGTGTGCACTTTAAACACTTGGCTGAAGAACAATTCCGTGTTCTTTAAGTTACGGCTCCACCCAAGTTTTTTGAAGGCCATCAAGTTGGCTAGAGCAATGAGAACAAGTCCTCCTCCAGCCACTTTTAAAGCTAAATTAAGCATCGTATCCACAAGCCCCCCCTTCACATTTTGGAGTTGGCATCTTGTGTAATTCCTTAGCAACGATCTTGTCCTTCTTTCCAAAGAAGACCTTACTAAGCTTATGGCGATTTGCAGCTAAGACATTACAGGCCTTGATGGCGACAGGTAACAACAGCGGCCCACCGAGTTTAACGGCCACCTTTTGGTAGCTGCTGCAGCTATATAAACACAGTACCCATGCTTCAGCACCGCGGAACAGTTCACCATCATTAGTGCGAACAATCATTTCTATAGCTGGGTCTAATGCCATCACACCAGGAAATATCAGTTCAGCTCGTTCACTTTGATACGGGATAAAAATCACCTCGTAAGCCCTCTCCTGTTCATTGATCCACTCATGGAATGTGCAACACATCCCACACTGACCATCATAGTATACCTCTACTGTACTTATATTTTTAGGAATAGTCATTTTGTTATTATGGTTTATTCAGTAATTACTGAAAGTTTGGGTCATTTTTTATCCCTATGCCGAGACATAGGGATGGTCTAAAATTTATTATCTAAATACTTTTGCTGCAATTTTCATCGCTGGTCCATAGCTCAACAGTGCAATTTTTTCGCCCATACTACTCGCGAAACGGGCAAAGTCTTCGAGGTCCTTCATTTGATCATTGAATGCCTTGCCTTCAACCGACTTACAATTCTTGGTGCGTGCTGAACAATCTTGTAACACACTAATCGCGGGCTCGATTTCTCTACGTTTACGCTCCTTGAGGACAATAGTGAAAGTCTTCCAGACATCCTTCTCAGCTTCAAAAAATTCCTTCCGCTCACCTTTCTTAACAATGATCCTAATCAAGCCCCAGCCGACAAGATCCTTAAGGTTCGTATGTGCATTACCACGGCTGATGTGTAATTCCTCCATCACTTGATCTGTGCTCATTGGATCAGGTGTGACCATCAATAATGCGTGAATTTGTGCCATCGTGCGACTAATTCCCCAACTGGTACCAAGTGCTCCCCAGCTTGCAATAAAGTCATCCTTAGCTTTTGTAAAATCATCTCCGTTGCTCATACTTTCAGAAGTTACTGAAAATTCAGACTAACGCAAGAATAATATTACGATTAATATATTTAACGTCACTATAACTTAGATTTAACTCAAGAAACACTTTTTTGAACTACCAAGTTGCAATCACCACTTAGGAAAAAATGTATTCTATGCAAAACACAAGAATCTCTGTGATACTAGGACTCACTCAGCACGAGTTGTAGTAAGTGAGGAAATCTTTTATCGAACTCTTTTTTACGAATCGAGGACAAACACTTCCTCCCTTCCACACGGGTCATGATGAGTCCAGCGTCACGTAAGGTTTCGAAGTGATGCGATACAGTAGCCTTGCCTATGTCTAACTTGATTTCATTACAAGCAAACTCACGATCCTCATCACTAAACAAAGCCCGTACAATAGCTACTCTGCATGGATCCGCCAAGGCTTGCATAGCCGTAGTTAAAGAGACCTCTTTGAGATCCGGATGATGATATGCTCTTGCTGGTGCCATAGAGCAAGGATGCCTCATAGTTCGACTTCAATCAAACTATTTATTTGACGTGCAATAATTTATAGTTATGTTCGATTGTAGTCGAACTATTATATTATGAGTCAAACACAATCATTACTTCTCACTCCTATCCAAATTGGTGCTTGGAAACTTCCTAACCGCCTTATTATGGCACCACTAACACGCTGTCGTGCTAGCGAGGGTCGTGTGCCTAATGCTATGATGGCCGAGTATTATGCCCAGCGTGCATCCGCAGGACTTATTATTTCAGAAGCCACATCTGTAACACCAATGGGCGTGGGCTACCCTAACACTCCAGGGATTTGGTCTGATGACCAGGTGGAGGGATGGAAACTAGTCACAGACGCGGTGCACGCTGCTGGTGGGCAAATCATCCTACAACTTTGGCATGTTGGTCGGGTTTCGGATCCTGTTTACCTTAATGGAGAGCTTCCCGTGGCACCTAGTGCCATTGCTCCAAGCGGACATGTCAGTTTGATCCGACCAAAAAAGGCCTTCGTCACACCACGTGCATTAGAATTAGATGAAATACCTGCGGTCATTGAAGTATTTAGACTTGGGGCAGAGAATGCTAAGGCTGCTGGATTTGATGGCGTTGAGATTCACGGGGCCAATGGATACCTACTAGACCAATTTCTACAAGATAGCACTAACAAGCGAAAAGACGAATATGGAGGCTCTATAGAAAACCGTGCTCGTTTCATGCTTGAGGTAGTGGATGCTGTTGTAGGGGTTTGGGGTGCCGACCGCGTAGGCTTACATCTTGCTCCACGTTGTGATGCACACGGAATGGGTGATTCAGATCCAATGTCGACCTTTGGCTACATTGCTCGTGAAACTGGACATCGAAAGCTAGCATTTATTTTTGCTCGCGAGGGATTGGAAGAACCACGTATTGCTCCTGAAATGAAGAAAATATTTGGGGGTTCGTTTATTGCAAACCAACAGCTGACTCAAGAAGACGGAGAAGCTCTACTAAAGTCGGGTGAGGCTGACGCTATTTCATGGGGTCAACAATTTATAGCTAATCCAGATTTACCAAAACGTTTCGCTGAGGGACTAAAATTGAACGAACCCAAACCTGAGACATTCTACGGTGAAGGGCCTTCAGGTTATACCGACTATGCGTCCCACAGCATCTAAGCTCCACTATAAGCAAAGGTAACCTAGGCAGCCCTACGAATGTGATGACACCTCATTCTCTAAGGTGATTTATCTCTTTTAGAGGCGAAGTGGTATTATATGTGACAAATCACTTATATAGATTAGTATACATGTACTATGAAACCATTTCTCACGCTCATCACTATGGGTGCTGTGGTAGCTTGTACAGCTCTCTTTTCAAGCTGTGCAATACAAACTCCACAGAACCGTATCGAAGAATCCCCACAACTCTTTGAAAAGCTCACCCATGAACACAAAGGATTAGTAATCAAAGGTGAAATAATAAAAGGCATGTCAACAGATGCCGTCTACCTCGCCTGGGGCACTCCAGACAAGTCAGTAGAGTTATTCAAAAATAATGTAAAGTCAACACGTTGGGAGTATTATACAGATGAGCCACAATATTCTAACAGAGTGTATGGTTCAGTCGGTTTAGGATACTCTAATACAGGATGCCGCTATAACAGTAGGCGATTTCATCGTGGCTACGGCGGTTATGGCAGCTATAATGGTATAGGTATTGGCACAGGAGTGAACTACTCAAAAGAGCTTAGTGCTTCTGTTCTTTTCAGAAAGAACCTCGTCAGTGAATGGCAAATTGATCGATAACAGAGCTTTAACACTATTCCTCTATGCCAGAACTTCCAGAAGTCGAAACCACATGCAATGGAATTCGACCGTATTTATTAGGTCATAGCATCCTGTCAGTTGACGTTCACGAGTATCGGTTAAGGTGGCCAGTCTCGGAGGAAATTGAGTCACTAAAAAACGCTAAGGTAATCTCTATCACGCGACGTGCGAAGTATATCCTCATCAGTTTCAAGCATGGGACAATGCTCTGCCATCTGGGCATGTCAGGCTCGTTTCGTATCATTGCTGCGGGCTCAGAACTCAGAAAGCACGACCATCTTGTGTTTCAGCTCAGCTCTGGTTTAGAGCTACGCTACCATGACCCACGACGCTTTGGCTGTGCCCTTTTTACGACAAGTCCTGAAAACCACCCATTACTCAACCATCTAGGCCCAGAGCCATTGACTGATGACTTTCACTTAGGTGGCTTCTATGCCGCTGCAAAAAAATCTACATCCCCTATCAAGACTTTCATCATGAACAATAAAACTGTGGTAGGCGTTGGAAACATCTATGCATGTGAATCTCTATTCCTCTCAGGAATTGCCCCGACAAGGAAAGCAAACAATATCAGTAAAGCACGTCTCCAGATACTCCTTAACAATATCAAAACTGTCCTAGCTAAAGCAATCGAGCAAGGTGGCACAACTCTGAAGGATTTTGTGAATCAAGATGGTCAGGCTGGCTATTTCCAGCAACAGCTTTTCGCCTACGGCAGAGAGGGAGAAATCTGTAGACAATGTGATTCAACCATTAAGCGTATTGCTCAGACACAGCGCTCAACCTTCTATTGTTCAAAGTGCCAGAAATAAAAAAAGCCGCTGAGATCAAGTGATCATCAACGACTTCAATAAATGGTTCTAGGAGGTATTAGAAACGGTAAGCTATACCAGTGATCAGTTTAATATCATTTTTTTTGGCTCCAGCAGCTGGATCATTTTCAAACTTATCCTGAGCGTACACTTTTAAGCTCAAGCTCTCCGAAAGTGAAGTTTCGACACCAACTTCAGCAACAATCGAGTAATCATCGAGAGCTTCTACAGGAGCTGAAAAACGAAGTTCCTGATAGAGTTTAGTCTTTTCATTAAAGTTATACACATACTGCTCACCGAAATAAACGTTTACGAAATTGTCAGAATCGCCACCTACTTTTTCCCAAGTATATCCTAAACCACCTTCAATATTGAAGGACACAGTATCATTTTTCAAGAAATACATCCCAACCAATCCATTCACCGCCATGCGGTAATCAATATCAGCAAGTGCATCCTTACGAAAATCATAACGTACCCCTGTATACAATATCTCGTCGATAAGATGCGACCATGAACCGTCAGAAAGAAACTCATCAATTGTATCGTTAGAGTTCTCTTCTCCATAAGCATAATCAAAATCAAAAGCTAACTCAGTCTTGTCATCTTTCTTCTCAGCTGAAAAGCCAACTGTCACCAATAAGGAGTCACTGTTTCCCTTTGCTAAAGTCGCTCCCATATCAAAGCCACGTTCCCACTCACTTGCTTGAGCATTCGCTACCATCACTACCATCGCTGCACCTAGAAATTTTAGTTTCATAATTATTTTGTTTGTTAAAGATGAGATGCTGCCTCAAATATTCCAGATTTAAAAGCTTTTAAATTACCATTTATCAACTTGATTCGCAACACGCTAACATTTTTTATATTCGACACTTTCTTTGCTACACTTAAGTCAATACATGCACCAGTGGCATACATATCACTCAATGTACAATTCATAGCAATAACAGTTGCTGTCACTCGATCTGTCATACCTAAGCCAGTTGAAGGGTCTATAATGTGCGAATAACGAATTCCATCGATTTTAATGAACTGATGCAAGTCACCCGAAGTGGACACAGCGCAGTTCGACAGTTCAATAGACTTTTCACTCACCAGCCCCTTATCATCAAGATTCTTGATTCCTACTACCCAGCCACCTTTACCCGGAGGAGCAGCCCCCAGCCGAAGGTCACCGCCAGCAGCTATAGAGAATTTCTCAATCCCTGCTGCCATCAACATTTCCGCCATTTTATCGGCTGCGTAGCCTTTGGCTACACCTCCAAGGTCGACACGCATCCCAGACTTTTGCTTCAGGACTTGGCACTTTTGCTTATCGAACCCTAATAACCCCCAACCAACGCGTTGCTTTAACTCTGCTACCTTCTCAGTTGATGGCAGCTTTCGATCCAATCTCGCTAGTCGCCAAGCAAATGATTGCACCCCCGCTGTCGGATCGAATACACCATTAGATAAAATAACAAATGGCTCAGCCCGTGAAAAAACATCACACAACATCGGACTGAGCTTAATAATTTCTCCATGCGCTTTGGTATTCAACTGCGCCAGCTCGCTTGTGGTCTTATAGTCCGAGCAAACTTTATTGATCTCAGCCGCCTTGTTAAAAACAGCCTCAATTAACTTCTCTGCTTTTTTAGAATCGGTCGCATAGAGAACTACAGAGAATCGAGTCCCCATCATGCCGTAGCTCTTTTCAAAACGTAACAGTGCTGTAGCCTTGCTCTCAAGTTCAACTATGGCCGGAACTATTAGCTGTGGTGCTTTCTGTTCACGACAGCTCCCAAGTGCTCCAGCACATAGACAAAAAAAGGCCACCCGTAGCGGTAGCCTTTGAAATAGTTGATAAGTCATCACAGGTTAGCGAACGACGTCTTCAATGTTACGTTCAGGACTCCAAAAATCTGAGTTCCATGCCTTATGCGCTTCTTCAGCACTTGGTAATTTGAGTGGACGCACCAACCGAAAACCAATGTGCTGACCGTAAGTGTGGTACCAAACACTCTTTGGAATCTGTGGATCCAGGTCCTTGAGGCCAGCATCTGATGCAAAGCGTGCTGCAGGACGAAGATTTTTAGGATCAGTAATGTACGACCCACCTTTGTAGACGCGTGCATAGCGTTTAGTAGGTACATTCCATGGCCCCTTGGAGCCATCAGCTAGCTTCTCATACGCTTTTGCGTCATACTGATCGAGTGTCCATTCTGACACGTTCCCGTGCATGTCATAGAGACCGTAGCCATTAGGCTTCTTTTGCTTAACCTCGTTGTAGGTGAGGTTAGAGTTTTCTTTATGCCACGCATAGTCATCTGCTGCTTTGGCTTCATCTCCCCAAGAATACGCTGTTTTTGTCCCACCACGGGCAGCCCACTCCCATTCAGCCTCGGTCGGCAAGCGGTAGTAATGGCCAGTTTGGGCACTGAGCCATTCACAAAACTTGCTGGCAGCATGATTGGTCATGTCCATGGCCGGATAGTCGTCCTCAGCTTTGTGCAAACCGTTATCAAACATATCGTGATACTGCGGCGTTGGCTGAGTCAAAAGTTCATCGAGTGGTTTAGCCTTATCCCAACTAGACAAAAAGCCGTTCTTTTTACGTGCTTTACCACTATCATAGTAATCGCGGTACAGTGCCCAGGTAACCTCAACTTCACCCATCCAAAATGGCTCCACAGTCACTGACTTTTGTGGGCCTTCGTCAGCCTTACGTTCAGCTTCTGTTGCTGGTGACCCTAACTTAAAAGTTCCGCCAGGAATTGGGACCATGCGGAACTTTGCTTCAGGGCCAGCAAGTGGAGCAGGAGCCTCGTATGCCTTCATGTCTTTAGCTGCTACAACCTTAGACTTTTTGACGATACGAGCATGGATCTGTTCCGCTAACCACTTGATGTTTTCAGCGTCTTCAACGACGCCTTTATTTATTTTTTTTTTTCCTCAGCTGGTGCTGGCTGTTCTACCGCTGCTGCGCCAGGAAACTTAATATCTGACTGCTTGAGCATTGGCTTACCCTTTGTTGCGGCACGCACTTTGGTAACTTCCGCTGCTGTGATAATGCCACCTTTGTTTTCAAATGAGTTTTTTACATAAGTAAGAACATCAGCAACTTGTTGATCTTTGAGCATGGCAGCAAGAGGAGCCATCACACTGTTAAATTTAGTACCATTGACAGTCACCTCACCTTGTAAACCAAGAAGCACAACCTTAATGAGTTGATCATTATCTAGATCGTTAACCCAGTTTGATTTGGCTAATGGTGGGAATGCTCCAGGAAGACCAGCTCCAGTAGCCTGGTGACAAATAACGCATGATGCATAAGCAATTTTACCGTCAGAAATGGCCTTTTTCAAAGCCGCGTCATCTTGGGCAGCTACAGTCAATGCAGATGCAGCGAATAGAGCGAGTGTGAGTTTTTTCATATTTTTTAGTTATTTTATTTAAATTTACTTAAGTGCGTCAGCACCTTTAATGTCAGCGGCCTTCAGCATACCTTTCCCCTTCATGGCTTCGCGAATCTTAGTCACTTCATCCGGTGCTACATAACCACCTTCATTACCCCAAGAGTTCTTCACGTAAGTCAACACATCAGAAATCTGTTGATCATTAAGCATAGCACCCACTGGAGCCATGACACTATTGTACGGAACTCCATTAACTTCAACTTTTCCCTGAAGCCCCAACAATACGATCTTGATGAGTTCGCTATTTTCTAATTGATTGACCCAATTTGACTTTGCAATTGGCGGAAATGCTCCAGAAATACCCGCTCCAGTAGCTTGGTGACATGTTGCACATGTTGCATAGGCTACTTTACCTCCAGCCACTGCTTTAGCCAAAACCTCGTCAGAAACAGCAGGTTTAGCAGGAGTATCATTAGTAACAGGTTGGGCTCCTGCTTGAGCAACTTTATCTTCCTTTACCAAAACTTTATCTAAAAGACTGAGACGTTCAGCTCCTTCTTCAGTGAGTGATCCTTGACGGCTATGCATGTTGTCATCATTATCACTACAACTCGCAAGTACCAATGCTGCTAGGCTAAGCCCCGAAAACTTCACTAATGTGCTTTTGCATTTCATGTTAATTATTCACTCCCATATTTACCCCAATTTTACCAACAATTTTTTTAGTCATTTTTCTTTTTTATACGACTATCATTGATCACTGATCCCGCCCCACCAAAAAGTTGATAAATTTTTGCACTTATCCCAGTTTCCTGGATTTTTTCGGTGACCATTTTGCTATCGGAGCAGCCGACATTAGTACAGTAAACAATGATCGGAATCTTGTTCACTTCAGCGTAAAAAAGAGCCTCCATATTTTGGTCAATTAAGTCTGCTATATCCTCGCGAGGGTCTGATGAAATGAATAATGCACCTACTACCCCGTCACTCTCCCATTCCGAACGCGAACGAGCATCGATCCATAGTACTTTACCACCATAGTAAGTCACGATCTGCTCGATAGATATCTGCCCCTCGGGCACCACTAGTTGACCTTTTAATTCAACAGGCACCGCAAGGTAGCGCTGCGGTGCACCTTTCACCACATAGGTCACTAAAGCACAACATGCCGCGATGATGAAAACCACTCCACTCTGTGCTATGATTTTACCTATTTGCATACCAAGCTACTTGACAATTTTTAAATACGCTCGCACTCGACGAAATTTCAAATTTGTTGAATCGGTTGAGAAATAACACCCTACAATTTGTTGTTGCGCCCCTGCTTTTGGAGTCACCTTAAAAGAGTATTCTTTTCCCTTACGAACCTCTGTAAATTCCACATCAAAATCTTTGCTCGTCATCGACGGCTTTTTGATATTCAATACATTGGGCTCACGCACCATCAGTTTCATCGTCTTGGCCACTGGTGCCTCACCTAGCTTCCACTGGAGACTCTTCGGCTCAACAGTCACCATCTGGGGAATAATGACCTTACATTTAAGCACTACTGAAGGAGCGTTTTCAGTATCGTCATCGATAAATAATTTAACTTCTTTCATCACAGTACCAGTGAATGTACCTATTCCGAAGACTGCTTTAACCACTCCTTTTTCGCCAGCAGCAAAGCGGATTGGACTACCCTCACCTTTTTTAAACGATACAGGATCGAGGATCGTCCCCCCTTTAATTGCGGCAGACAAACAATGGGGGCACACAGAAAGTACTTCTTTAATGACAACCGGTATTATGCCCTTGTTCTCAAATGTATAGTACGCCTCGACCTTGAGATCATCTACCTTCGCATTCAGCGTGGCTTCCTTTGACTCAAACACCAAATCAGCCTGAGCAAACGCACAGCTCAACCACAATAACGCGAAAAAAGTAATGGCTCTCATCTATTTTAAACTAATAAGTTCTACTACAATGATCAGGTATCCACCACGCCACTCTGGGCCGCGAATATAAAGTGGCTTACCAACTTGTAGTGTGGTGGTCGCGCTCTTCATGATCTTCTTCTTCAGCTGCCATAAGTCTAAGTCGAGCTTAATCACCTTCCCTTGAGCTTTACCTACCGGCTCAAAACTCATCAAAATCGTTTCGGACGGTTTCAATGGTGCCGCCCAATTTTCATAACTTCTCAACAAAGCTTGTTGATCAGCGCCTAGAAAAAAATAGTTCTCAAACTTAAATGCTTTCGATGAGGATAAATGCTTCAATGTCTTCACATCCACCTTTTTTGCTTGCTTACCGGCATCGACATCAGCGTCATTTGAGCCCAAGTAGAGTGATACCTTTAATTGCCCGATCTCTTCCTTACCAGCATCAGCCCTAGCGACATCGCCCCAAAGGACCATGACCAAGCAGCAGATTGTTGTGACGATTTGTTTCATTCGATTTATGAAATTCTATTAATACCAAGTAGAGTTTCGCTTCTCCTTGGAGATGTAACGCACAGAACCCTTTGGATCTTGGGAAAAAACTGTCATTAAATCATCGTCCGCTAGTGGATCAAGACCCTCTAGCACGATCATCGTCACATCTTTGTTGTCAGTTTGACTCGCAGTCACTGCTACATTAGGCACATAAATGACATTTCCAACGGCTGCCGGGGTTTCTCCCGCTAGCTCGCCACCAGTAGTTGCTTCGTGATTGTTAAACTGAGTCCCTAAAAAGAAACAAACTGCCATACCAGCAATCGCGACAGGAGCCAAAAACCACTTAATGCGCTCCATCATCCCTGGTTTTGCCACTGGGGCAGTTACCTGAGTTTCCACTTCAGACTCGATGCGTTGTTGTAGCTTACTATTGAAAAATTCAGCATACGGTGGTTCAACTGAACTTTCTAATGCTGCCAGTTCGGCCATCGGTGAGTCGAGCTGACCAATAAGAGTGGCAGCCTCATCTGGGTGAGCATCTGCCCATCGCACGATTGCAACGAGGTCTTCGCCTTGCAGTTCCCCAGCCATCCATTCACTGAGCTGTTGTTGATTTGGTGTAGTCATTAGCTTAATAGTGTTTGTAGTTTTTTACGGGCGTTGAAAAGTCTGCTCATCACCGTTCCAATCGAACAGTCTAGGATTTCAGCAATCTCCTTATAGTCTAATCCTTGTATCTCTCGGAGCAAGACCACCTCGCGGTGCTTTTCTGAAAGTTTAGCCAAGGCCTCCTCGATTTGCTGACGAAGCTCCGACTTTTGCATTTCCTTGTCTGGTGCCTCAGGCATGCTCGGTGTGGTTCTCGCACTAGGATCAATACGATCGATGGAAAAAATATTATCATCCAGTTCTCCGTCAGATTCGATCTTTCGCTTGCGCTTCCAGTCATAAACCACGTTGTGACTGATACGGAACATCCAGGTCGAAAACTTGGAACGATTCTCAAATTTGGCCAATGCCTTCCACGCTTTGATAAACGCATCTTGCGTTAAATCCCAAGCATCAGCATCGTTTTTGACCATATTGACTATCATTGCATAAATTTTCCCTCGGTGAATGGTGACCAATTGATCAAACGCGGCGTAATCCCCTTTTTGGGCTCGCTCCACGAGTAATCTATCATCCACTGCTGGGGCCGCTCCATCGCCGTCACCACTAGGATGAGGCGTAGAAGCGGGAGCCCTCAGTAAATTGGACGTGATGTTACGCAAAATATTCATTTAGATTACCATTTCTTTTGGAAATCGCTCAAACCACTCGACAAGCCTTCAAAAATAAAGGGAATCCAATAATAAAGCGACACCACCTAAACGTCTAAACCCACCCTTTTTCAAGTTCTTTCGTTTTTTTTTCACTTTTCACGAAACTACTTCCCTCTTCCATTGTTCCTTAATTATGAAAATTACACACTTACTCATTGCCGCATCGGTTATTACATTCAGTGCTCAAGCTGCATCTGCCCAAGGTCGCAAACACCACAAAAAGAAGTCTGCAGAACGTTCAGCAGCTCGTGAAGAATTCATTCTCGATAAGAAAGATACTCACGGATCACAAAATGAGCTAGGTAAGGATGCCCGCCCGGAGGATCTCGGTGCATACCACAAGCACACATACAGCCGCATCGTGTCACTTACAAAAGCTGGCAGCCTCACTAACGACCAAGCCACCGAGTTCAAACTGACTCACACCGAAATCACCAATCAGATCAAAACAGCGAAAGAGAGTGACACCCTCACTGCCGGCAAGAAAACTTCTATTCGTAAAGACCTCAACGACCTAAATGACACCATCAACATTTCAGTAGAAGCTCCTGACGCTGGCGACAAACGCACTCCAGTTGTTAACAAAGCACAACACAAATACGAAGAGAAAATCCAGTTCGGCGAACGCTCTGGTCGTCTTTCAACAGGTGAAGCATCACGCCTCCGTCGCCAAATAAATAGCCTCGAAAAACTAGTAGTACGATACAAGTCTGGCTCAAGTCTCTCAAAGCGTGAACGCGAAAAAATCCACGGAAAAATGATCGAAATCAGACGTGACCTTCGCAAAGAACTTCTTGACTAATTTCATTCCTGAGTTCTTTAACAACTCTAATAAAGCTACGAGACATCCGTCAGGGTGTCTCGTTTTTGTCTAAACGGATAAACTATAAATCAAACATGAAGGCCACCTCCGCTAAATAGCATTATGGACGCAGGAAAGAAAAGCAAGATGAGCGAGGCGACTTTTTGGAGTGGGTATTATCCACTCCAAAAAGTGAACGAAGCTATACGCAGCTTCAATTTTCTGCACGCAGGGTATACTTAACGCAATTTAGGTGTAACCTACAAAAATAATAAATTAACACTCCATACGGCTGCGTTTCGAATCGCCGGAGCTTGCCATTACGCCCACTAAATAGATTCAAAACCTTGCAAAAGTGAATAAACCAAGCTCGAATGAAGATAATGCTAGACAAACTAACTTCGATTAGGCATTCTCTCTTTAGTACGGAGTCACACTCTAGTTTAAAGTCGCACTCAGCTTCAGGGGAAACCTAATAAATAGTCCATATGAAAAAACATCTCTTCTCTCTAATCTTAACTCTCGGAGCTGGCTCTTTATCAGCTCAAGAAGCAACGACTGAACCCGTTGGTTTCAATAAAGTAGTCTGCTTAGCTGGGTCTGACACCATTGTCTCGGTTCCATTCAAGGATAGCACCAACAGCATCACTGGCACTATCGCAGGTCCTATCACTGAATCAGGAACTGCTCCGGACAACATCGCCACTTTCACTCTCGCGGGTGTGACTGGTCTCACTCCTGCACTCTACAACAACGCATACTACGTTCACTTCCTTACGGGTAACCTTGCTGGGGGCGTATTTCAAGCCAGCACCAATACAGCAAGTACGCTCTCAATGCACTTGCACGGAGAAGACGTCGCCCAGCTTGCTGCTGACGACACATTCAAGGTTTACAAGTTCTGGACGCTTGGCACACTCTTCCCACCTGCTGATACCACGATTGTAAATTCGACTGGTGATTTGATTTTTCAGCGCATGACAGAAGTTCTTCTCCATAACGACAGAACAGCCATCGGTACTAACAAAGCCGCTGACAAACTATATTTCAGAAAAGCTGTAGGAGGCTGGATCGACGATCAAAATAAGGCCGGTGGAGACGCTAGCGATGTCATTCTTTGGCCAGACAGCCCTATTGTTATTAGACATACCGCTTCTGTCCCAGCTAACACAACGTTAATCACCAAGGGAATCGCTAATATTCAACCAGAATCGATACCACTCTTCACAAGTGCTACCAACAGTAACGACAACTACATTGCTCTACCACGTCCTATACCAACCACATTAGCAGATCTTAATCTACTGGCCAATGATGCATTTATACAAAGTACTGGAAATTTAATTTTTCAGCGTAAAGACGAGCTATTAGTTTTCGATAATGCTCTAGCTGGTCTAAACAAAGCTGCTGCTAAACTTTACTTTCACAATGGAACTAATTGGGTTGACTCTACAGACACAGACCAAAGTGCAGACGATACCATACTTACTCCTTCACAAGGTATAATCATACGTAAAGACACAACAGCATCTGGCGGCACTACTTTCTGGACTCTTCCTAAATTTTGAACTAAGACTGCGAATCCATAATTGCAGAATAATAACATGCTGAAACACATTTTATATCCGGTCCTAGTCACACTAGGAATCACATCATTTGCGTACTCTTCCGTGGGTATAAGCGTTGATACTGGTCGACTTTTTCAAAGCGATGGCACCACCCTTATTCCCGATGGTAGTATTGTCGTCATTTTTGCAGATAACAATGCTAACAGTCTATTCCCGACATCATTAGACCTAATAGATCAAACCCTTACTTTAGGTACTCTATATGGAGGCGATGAACTTGTATATAGCGGAGCAACCTCTTCTGGATTTCTTAGCTCAGGTCTTATAAATATCGACCTTGATGGAGGCTTAGCAGCTGGAACAGAAATAAGTGTCTATTGGTTCGACCAAACATCGACAGACTTAACTCCCACAATGGGGAGTCCAATCAGCTACGGAACCTACCAATCCACCATCCCTGACCTTGCAACTGGAGGCACCTCTGCTTTACTATTGCCCGCAGATGGAAATACAGTTAATATTTCATATATTGACACAACTTTCTTCCCTGGTGGCCAAGCTACTGTTGCAGACTTTACAGCAGACCAATTTATCACCGCCGTCCCTGAACCTACTGGAGCGAGCTTACTCGCCCTAGCTTCAGGAATGTTCATGCTCCGCAGAAATAGAAAGACGTAAGGGCAACTCCCCGAGTTACCTTTAAAAGCAGCTCCCTTGTCACTTTTTCCGGATTTCCAGTATCATTTTATTAGGCTCAATACGAAAGTTATTGAGCCTTTACTTTGCGTGTTAACAAAGAAATAGGTAGTTTAGAGGGATTCGAAATGATTTATTGTGCAGCTATAAGTTTACTCATCCTTTTTGCATGGCCCACCGCGCTCCTCGCACATGGTGATCTGCATAAGGTGATTATTAAGTTGGATCACACTGCACGACAAAAAAACTGTTTTTTTGTTGACTTGTGAGTGGGTGGTTCAAAATTGGAATGCTCACCAATA
>JAVCKV010570635.1:0-10092 GCA_032274145.1 Herpochondria borealis | reverse complement strand
CTATACACCGGTACGGAGGCTTCAATCACGAAACGGGGATGCACAATACAAACGAAACGTTTTATTACAACATCAGATATCATCATTGTTCATACGTGTACCTCAATCTAGTCGCAAGGACCCCAAGAACAATCCAATAGAGACTGTACAATACGACTAGACAGTATGCCACCATCGTCTGATACCCTAACAGCCATGTCCTCTCGGGATGACGACAACGACGACGACGATGATGGCAGTGTAGCTTCTAGCGTTTCCGCTTCATCCTCGATCGTCTCCAGTGATGATGATGATGATGATGATGATAATGACAGCAGCTTTTCCGACCACCACGAGAATGCTGAACACGACAATAGTAACGAAGAAGAAATGCTAAAGATTCGACAAAAAGCCTTTGATCTGATTCACAAAGTACAAGGGGGACCATCGAAAGAAGACAAGAATGGCACACAATGGCCAGAACGTCCCGAGACATTTGGTTATCATTCACAACCATCGCCGACAGGACGAGAAGCTGCATCATCATCATCATCATCTTATCAATCGCCGTATCAACAACAACAGCAGAAATCTTCCAACGCTGGTGCGCATACGACCGACAAGTTATCTGTCGCCGAATTGTTTATCAACTGCGTGTCGGATGTGTGCAAACAATCGTCGAAAGAGATTATCCAACAGGGTGCCTCGATCTTGTCCTATAGCGGAGGATATTATGATCACCAGAAGGGATCGTACGATCCGATTGATACCTCGCAACATGGGTACGGCAATAATAGTGACAACATTATTATGCGAGGACGATATGATCGAGAATAAGAGGAGTATGTAATATGTACAGTCTATTATCTGGGTGGGTGGATGGATGGACGCGTGTATGATCACTCGACAATCAGTTTCATCACTTTTTTGATTCAGGAAAGAAAAAGTTGAGTATGCGGCAGCTGCAAGTATCCGCAGAAGAGCGGAAGTGTAGCTCCTCCGAAACCGATCGATGCGGATGTTTTAAGCCTACTACTCTATAGGAAAGAATGCAAGTTAATGAGAATGCTTCGATCATCCCGTGTGTCTGCAGGTAGACTACTACTACGTACTACAGTACTGGAGGGTTTGGACTCTTAGCTAGCGAGGCGTCAAATGCATGCGAAACAAACTCTCCCCGAACTATGTATGCTGCTATGCGGCCTCCGGGACGGGCGAGAAATCCAGCAAGCGCTTGACTGCCTTCGTCGCAGATTAACAACAACTGTGCGTGATAGGAGTGCAACGAACCAGTCGACGCTCTTAGCTACTCCAACAACTGTGAATGGAACCCTGCTAGCTAGCTGTCTAGGTGTTGGCCATGGGGCGCACGCCCGGAAGGCAGCTGCTGTTTTGCGTTTTGCAAAGACAGTGACGAGTACCAGTTTGGGCAATAGTGATACAGTCTGTAAGTAGCCACATACTTTGAAAAGATACTTTGGGACGTCACGATTGCCACCTCATCGAACGGAATCAGTCTTGTGACCGGGCGTAACAAGCTGGTCACAATGACACTAGTCAGTGATTTTAGTACTTCTGTGCTGTACACATCATGTACAATACCAAACTGCGTCAGTTGCCTGACGACGGCAATGGGTTACACCTTCTTTGCTTGTGTTGCTACCTTCCTTCGCATCTTGCCAACAATAACCCTCATCGCCCTGAGTAACCCCGAACAGCATAGCGTACGATACTGACGAAGCAGTCTTACTCCGCTTGTTCCCATTGTCACAAAAAGATTTGCTGGTTGCTGCATCTTAGAAACAAGCGATCTAAACTCAAGCGCATCAATCAATAGACAACAATGAAAATCTCTATCCTTGCCTTGTCGGCGCTCGTTGCCATCACGTCACAGAGTGGCTGCGAAGCCTTTACTTCGCCGTCGTCGCCCCTTGTGACGAGACCATCATCAAGCCATCATCAGTCTTCTGTTGTTGTGACTTCAGCAACCGTGGAAGCCAGTGCTGATGCTGCGGAAGATTTGAGTGTTGCACCAGACGACGACGTGAATCTCGAATGGAAGGCAATCTCCAAGTTGCCTTACCGACAGCTGCAGGCAAAGTTGGTATCACGTGAATTGGAGATTGTAGGGACAACGGCTGTCCTTCGACAACGATTGTACATGGCGTGTGGAGGTGAATGCATCATTGATGGAGACAATGAGCCAGTTGGAAACTGTAGTGATGAAGAGGTACGTCTAGTTCTCTGGGGGGTTGTGACCCTCGTTTGATGGACTCCCCACCCTGATTTTTCGTAGTTGTTTTCTCTCTCTCACACACACACACTGCTCTCGCTTTAACTTCTCTCACACTGTATTATTCTCATCATACCACTACTATAGATTCAATCCATGAAGGGAGTTACGTTTACTGACAACTCGGATCCTGACTTTGAGTTTAACGAACTGGTGAATGAAATCATGTCCAAGACGGAAGTCAATCACTGGAAGGCCGCCACGCGCAAGCTCAAGAAGCTAAAGAAGAATTATGTCAGTGAGGAACGACCCATCCCAGAGTCAGTCTATCTCGCCACACTGCAAGCTTGCATGGCCGATCGCCTCAATGGTGCTCGCGCGAGTGAACCAGCCCGTAAAATCCTCGAAGACATGGCAGAGGCAGGAGTGTCCATTCCACAAGAAGTGGCCAACTATTGCATTCTCAACTGTTTGGGCGATGGTCCCGATGGACGACACGACTCGTGTGGTGGCATTGACTGTGCCCTGGCCATGATGGCGGCGGTGGAGACGGCAGGGACCAAAATTGAAGACGATACGTACGGTCGTGTTGCGACAGTGTTGGCGCACAACGAAGAGATTGATGAATCGCTGGCCATGTTGAGATCCATGATTGTCGAAAAGTCGTGTACTCCAACGTTGGGAGTCTTTGCCGATGTGGCGGTATCCACAGTTCAGGTAGAGGACCACGTCGAAAAGGTTCCCAACGTACTGGCGTTGGCCAAGGCGGCTGGATACCAATTGGATTCGATTGCATCCACTGTCGATGGTCGCAATCTACTTGCAGCAGGTGTCATTGCGGCACAGAAAATGGACAATGTCGCGCTCGGACTGCGCCTCTTTACAGCTGCCGCCAAGGCCAAGGGATGTGACCCTGACCGAGGTGATGATTTGGTGGCATCCGCATCTGTTGCGGCCCAACGAGCCGCCACGCTGATTCACAAGTCGGCCATTAATAAGGCTGTTCAGGGCGGTAACTGGAAGCTGTGTGTCAAATTGTTGGAGCTAATGATGGAACGATCGTTGACTCCATCGCCAGCCGTGTGGAGAAATGTTGTCACGTGTTGTGCCAAGAATTCCAAGAGTCGCAAGGCGACGGCGCTCTTGTTGGATTGGGTAAGTGGTTGGTTTTCAACCGTTATATGTGTGCACTTTGGTTGTTGATGTGCGCGTCCTAACAGTCGCTCGCCTTTCTCTCTAATACGTCTTTTAGCTCAAGCTCTCTGAAAGTGGCAAGATCACAAAGCCACCTGTTCGAGTGTTCAACACTGTCGTCAATGCCTGTGAGGAGTGCGAAGAGAAGGAGTTGACTCTGTCAGTGTTGGAGGCCATGAAGAAGACACACGACACTGAGGGAAATATCATCACCTTCAACATTGCTCTCAAGCGACTTGCCAAACAGGGTCAAGTGGAAGCCTGTGAGGGTATCGTGATTGGTATGCTGCAACAGGGAGTCGAACCAACGGTTGTGTCGTACACAACAGCCATTGCGGCGTGTGCGCTCGAGGGAAAGAAGAACCCAACGTCGGCCATGCAATGGATCTCACGCATGCGGTCGAGAAACATTATGCCAAACGTGATTAGCTACAATACTGCGCTAGCAGCGTGTTTGGATGGAAAGCTTGAGTCTTCCATGATGGCCTCCCAGCTTGCTGCAGAAATGGTGGAAGATGTCAAGAAGCAGCTTCTAGACTCGTCTGCTGTGACCAATGCATACACGACTGTCATTCCAGATTACAACACGAAACGACTGGCACGAAAGGTGATGAAGCAACTTCGTGACAATTGGAGAAATGGTGACATTGATATCCGTATCGCCAAGGCTACCGTTCGAGTGCCTCTGCTGAAGCTTGTTGACTTCAACAAGTCCGAGCTTGCTGCTGAGGCCGAAGCCATCAAGGAAGCCAAGGTCAAGGAGGATGAGGACGAGATTGATGAGGTGGAAACTCAAGAAGTGGAGCTTGAGTATGCGACAGCTGCAAGTACTCACAGAAGAGCGGAAGTGTAATATGCTCTCGATGATGCGCGGATGTACCATATATGACAAGTCTACCTACTAACTACTCTTTAGGAAATAATAAAAAGCAATGTTTATGAGAATCAATCACCTTTTATCGGTGTCTGTCTACATCAGGTTACATCGCGAAAGCCGAACGAAACACAAATCGGCCGCGCTATGCTTGCCGCATTTACAGATGGGCAGGAAGGAGCAAAAGCCGACACCATGCTGACAATAGCCATAAATAAAATACCAAAGCTACGCCAGGCGAAAAGCACGTAAAGAGCACACACTGCTCGGCACACAAAACCGAAAACTGAGCCAACGAAACATACCAACAAAAGCACCACCAATCATCACCAGCATGCCACCAAAGATGAAGAAGAAGACTAGCGTCAAGGCGAAGAAGGGTCACGCCAACGACGGCCGTCAAAAGAAGGGGGCAAGCTCACGCCGGCGGATGAAGAGAAGCTTGCTGCTGTACCCACGAAGGCTCTTCCTGTTTTTGAAATGCTCAAGAGCAGAGGCAGAGTGTTTCAAAAGTATCAAACGGTATTTGCTCGTCAAGCTGAAGCAGACGAGTTCATCACTACTTTCACGGGAAGTAGAAATGTTGAAAGTCCAAAAGAAACTGGATCACTCCGACGAGCACATGGTTTCTTTCTGCAGAATGTTGGAGAGCTGTCACGCGTCTATCAAAAACGCTTCTAATGTTCCGGATTAGCTCGTACGTAACGGCGAAGGTCGTCCGTTACAGCGTCCGTTACAGCTGGATTCTTCCAAAGACAATGCAAGAAGTACATTGCCTTGCGCTCTCCAGCCGCGGTCGGCGGGTGGTTCATCCATGATTGTTGCAATGATGATTTCTAATGAATAGAGCAATCCTTGAATAAATGTGGCAACCTGAATCACGGTTGGAACCACATTTCCCGCGCTTTTCTTGCCAAGAACTGTACGGTGTGTACTAGCGTCATGACGTGATTATGACGCAATAGCTCACAACTCGAAAGATGAATGAGAACACGATCCATCACATCATAAACAACTACATTCAACATTGAGGAGATCATCATAAACAACTAGAACGTCGACGTGAGCGGGCCGTTGATGCGACAACAGGTTCTGGTGTATATTCAACTGAGTGGACAGCTGTACAGTACGTACGCGCTATACTAACTACAGCAGTCCCAGCAACGAACAAACGCAGTTCACCAACAACATCCCTGTCTCAAGCTCATTAGCAGACGCTCCTTTTAAGCGACAAAGAGCTTACAATTTAGTGATCTTAAACCATGGTGACTATTGCTTGGGATCGTGCAGGTAATGTTGGACAAGACGAAGCAACCAAGGAGGTTGTGGATGGTTTTGATGGAGCCTATTATTGCGATCAAGAAATCTTGAGTGATGAATACAGTGAGGGTCAAGGCTGTTATGCAAAGGAGCGCTTGCAGGCGTACTTGAAGAAGCACATTCAAACCTGTATCGACAAGGAATGGACTGCATCGGAAGCGATCCAACAACCCCCGGTTCTGAAGAACGGGATTGCAGAAGGACCTGCGATCGTGACTGCCTATGTTACAAGTGATGGAGATCGCTTGGAACACTGGACTGCGGTTCCCCCAAAAGACGGCACCTACAGTGATGTAGATGGCGACTGTTGCGTCTTGTTGAGTACCAGTTCCGGGCACATGTTGATTGTGGGTTGCGCTTGTGCACACCCGTACGTGGCGACCAACGATTTTTCCTTTGGAAATTCTGATGGATCGACTGACCCTGTTGCTTTCAGGTTTGACTCTGCAGAACACTTGATTGATGACATGTGCGCTCGTGCTGTAGAGTTCTGCTACGAACAGGTTCATTAAAAATAGCCTGCTCAAGCATGACCGGCCAACTAGGAAAAGTGTAAATCACACTCTAGTCGTACAGCTATTCTACGAACAAGAAGAACAATCATCGTGCCGGAAACTGGATCCGTGTCAGGTAGGTTTGCCGACGTCCGCAAAGTAGACACGCCAACAGCGCTGCTCGGTTCTTGCGTTATTTCAGGCCCCTCTTCCTGCAAAACTCCATTGCTTGAAAGGCTACCTTCAGCATAACTTCCTTCTTGTTGTAGAATTTCCTGGCTTCCTTGTATCGCAACTTAGTTCGAGAAAAAGAGTGGTTGCTAGCTAGAGGCACTACTCGAGTACATGATAACTTCACTTCTACTATACCTACTATACCAGCAATAGTCCCGGCAGCTTGTACTGGTACTGGTGGAGGAGCTACTGGTGGCTTGAACATGAACAGACAGATTGTCGCGCTACGACATTGCCGAAGTTCCCCGAGCAAAACACAGCGATCTTGATGACTTTTGGTCAGGTGATGACAGGCTTGACTATAAGTACAGGTGGGCCCACTTTTAATTTATTTAGCACAACATTCATTTGCATCCACTGCATTCATGAATAACCTTTAGAGCTCGTGACACAATCAAGTTTCTGCCAAGTCCTTGTTTCTTCATAAACAGTTCCACATTGGATTCACAACAAACTCTGAAGCAACGGGCAATGGGTTGGATTCTTTGTAACCAGTTACGTGATCGGTTGTCGTACCTCCTCATCTCAACGTTTTCAAATGGAATGATAAAGGCAAGCTGGGATTCCAAATCCTTGGGAATATCAGAATAGCCCTCGATAGCAAGGTCTCCACCTCTTGCTTTCTTTTTAGGTGGTTCCGCTGCTACCAACTCTGTCTCCTCCACATCAACCTTTTGTAGTTCACTGATTGCCACAGCTTTCCCTTCCGCGGATCCAACAAGTTTCCCCTTTGCAAATCCCTCAGCAAATCCAATCTCCTTTGCTGAATTAGTGAGTGTAAGTTGTCTTCTCCAAATTTCAGCTTCAATGTGAGCATTGATGGTGTCAACGCTGCCTTGATTGAAGATGTGTAGAAGCGCCTTGTTGAACAGACACGAGACAGACGAACAAATGGGTGAATTGTACTTTCCAAACAATTCAAGCACTTACATTGTATTGGGCAGCCTGTTCCTCCTCTGGTTTGGGATAGTTCCATGTATTCACTTTCTTCACTTCCTTTGGTGTAAGCTGTGGGCTTCCTTTCACTTCATGGGTTGATTCCTGCAAAATTTTTGCTGCGGCATCACTAAATTTGACTCCATTACAGGTGTTTCCAGTGCGTTTCCACCTGGGACACGCACTGTGGTCATCACATCCATTAGGCAGGACCTGTCCAGTGCTTGCCCTAGCCACATCGTTTGCAGCCTTCACCTTAGCACATTGTTCACACTGCTCAATGTA
Organism: Herpochondria borealis; assembly: GCA_032274145.1. NCBI lineage: Eukaryota > Rhodophyta > Florideophyceae > Ceramiales > Ceramiaceae > Herpochondria > Herpochondria borealis. The sequence continues at coordinate 2,543 of JAVCKV010570635.1, read as the reverse complement.
CCCTTGATATGGCCATGGGAATTCTCTAACACACAGCCCAAAGCAGAACATAGTTGTCTAGTATTCTGAGTAGTTTTAAACTTCCCCAAACCTTTGATAGGGATACCCTTGGCATTCTTGATAACATTGTCCTGGGGAAGACAGGATGAAACATGGAGTTAGTACACATAGTAGGAACCTAACAATGACTTAGCTAAGTCAACCATCGACTTCAACAACAATTGACTTATTTCCGATGGCTTAGCTAAGTTAACTTAGCTAAGTCAATCCACTGCTGACTCTATTGATGTTCGTTGACTTAGCTAAGTCAGGCGTACATGTGACCTTGTGTACTTACATGCATGTCCTTCACCACTGACCCCTTTGAAGCATAGCAGGCATACAGATAGTTGGTCAGTGCCTCTTCTCCAATTGTAACCTTCCCCCTTGGGAGATGGGGGTAAAACACAAGTAGAGGATCATCATAGCCCTCATCTAGGAGGAAGTCAACAACCCCCCTTCTCTTGCCAAGATAGGCATTCCTGCTGGATAACTCAGCCAAAGGCTTTGTGCCAGAATAGGGAACTTCTTGTCAGATGCCTTAATCTTTAAGTTCCGTCATTTGTTTCTTACACCTGCTCACAAAGCCACCATGCTGTCTCTTGTCAGTAACAACATCAGACTTGTTTAAAGGTTTGGAGGGTGCCATGTTAATTGTTGGAGCAATGAGTGAGTGACAGATTTTTTTGTGATAATTGTGTTCTCCCTTCTTGGTGGACGATTTTCCAAACACTTAGAGGGGTGGCTCAAATGATGCTATCACGAAGAAGCAAGAGGTGGGACATTGGCTCAAAACATGTTGGTGGCTTCCCATGTCCCCTAAGTATAATCCGTGAAATAAGCATGGCTTAAAATTGCTCAAAAGTATGGGGCGTGTTATTTGTGTGAACTCTCTTTTATTGTTTTAAATATAATATATAATATGAGACGGCTATCTGGGTAGGCTGAGAATATGAAACTGAAGACTAACCCCCAACAAAATGTAATATGGTACATTCTTCCTAAGACGTCTATAGACAAATTAGTCTACCAAACAGATTACACATTTGGACGTAATTGTTCATGGAAGGGCATAGGAGCTCAAACAATGGACCACCATATTCCTGTGCACATTCGAAGCGGCAAGAAAACAACACAGTTAGAAGTGTGTGAAATAGGGACAAACAAGAGTCTAATGGAACAAACCAATCAGGTGAATTGATTGTTCCGTAACTTGGGGGGCAAGGGAATAGTTACCGTTGTCACCCTCCACAGGGTCATGTAAAACATTTGGCAATCGCATTCCAAAATCTAGCATGGACAAGAGTGGTGTGTCCTCGTTACTTGTATTCTGCCTGTTGGTGTGCAGGGATGTTGGTGGCAAATAACTTATCCCATAATGAACACTTAAAAACCGAGGAGTGCTGTCATGTTGTCTCGTCCTGCCAAATAGAGGGTACTTTGCCACAATGGAGCGTGAGTGCCTAGACACATTAGCTCTGCCCAAGTACCGCCATCCACAGTACTTGCCATGTCAATACCGACTAGAACCCCCAGCTTGACTCTCCAGTCCCACGGTTGCCCGTTGCAACCATTTTCACCGTGTCAAGACCTTTGACTCAACAATGGAGGAGATTGGGATTTCTTCCACCACTTAAAAGGACACTTGGATGATCACGATGCGCATCACACACAACAACTTTGAATCACGACAGCTCTCAAGCTTAGAGATTCATAAAGCTTCAATAGAAGCCGAATTTTCTCAAAATGAATTGATTCACACACAGACCTGCTCCATGTTTGCTTGCGGCCTGGCAGCAAAACACCCCTAGCGTTGGAAAGCCCATTATAAAAAGCCTGGGGTACATAGTGGCGAGCCTGCAATCTATGGGTGAGTCGTAACGGCAAACTGAAGCAACTACTCGGCTGCTGGCTTCACTCCCCTACCAAACAGGGAGACACCCTCTATGTCCGAGACCCCGACAACAAGACTACCTGCTATTTCATGTCTCCTACCATGACAGTTTCTCATGCAACTGGAACTGATGCTACGTCCATCCCGTCAACTGCACACCCAGTCTCTGTCACCCCCCTCGACGATGGTTGATCTGTCCACGGTCCTTTACTTCCATTGGTCCCTACCATCCGCCCTGAACCGCCTGGCACTTTTACGATACATGGGAATCACATCTGTTTGAGAACCTAACCATCACGGGTGATGTATTCGAACTCTATCAACTACTCCAACTTGCAGAGTTTGACGCAGCTTCCGACTGCTCAGTTTACGACAGTGGCAATGCATCTTTCGGTTGGGTCCTGAATATCCACAAGGAAGTTTTGGCCCAATGTCATGGCCAGGCGTTCAGACACCGCCCTACATTGTATCAAGCAGAGGCATTCGGCATGCTCTCCGTCCTCCATTTCCTGTATCGTCTTCGGGTCTACTGTCAAGGGGAACAAAAGCCGCGCGGCATCTAACAAGGGCAAAATCTACTGAGTACAGTATTTACCTACACCGTATGTAC
>JAVCKV010570624.1:0-10093 GCA_032274145.1 Herpochondria borealis | reverse complement strand
CGAAATCGATGAAGGGGAAAGGTCGTGATGAATCATCGACGGTCATCAGTAATCGTTTTTCGGGAAAAGAAGCCCTCAAAATCTACCGGCAACGATGGGGGATCGAACTCCTTTTCGGGCACCTGAAGCGCAACGGATTTGACCTTGAAGCGACCCACATGACTGATGCCAGAGAACTCGAAAGGCTCTTCGCACTCACCGTCTTAGCCTTCTTCTTCAGCTTCGCCTGGGGCTGTCGGCTGCGGGGAAATGACATCCGTCGCCAATTGCAAAAGCATCTTCCGCTTGGGCCTCGAAGACATTCTGCCCCTACTTGCGCAAAACCCAAAAGACCCCGCCACTGAGTCCGACCAAAATGAATTCTGGCAAAGGCTTCAGTCAGAAAGCTTCGAGTCTATTTTCCTCGTGTAGTGTGGTTCTCGACACCAACGTGGAGCAACCAGCGCTGTGACCAATTGATCGTGTGGTAAAAGTGGATATCATCCAGCGATCACTGCTTTAACGATCCAGGAGGACATCGCTGTTTTTTGACTTTGATCGCCACTAATTCTTGCAGGAACTATGGACATCGTCTTTAAAGTCAACAGACAATTTGCAAGAGGGTGATTTTTTTAATGTCCGCATTAGCTCCTTCTTTCCCAAGATATAGGTAAGACGCTCGATTTTTCAAATTTAGGGCAATCCTGATTTAAATAGACAACTCCAAAACCATGATCCGCCACTCTCTATCCTCTCGTTCCTGTATCGCCTCAATCTTTGGCTGTTTTTTTGCCACTTTGCTTGGCGCTTTTGGAGAATGCTCAGTTTCCCTGCAGCTTGATCCCCTTTTAAATTCCAATTCCAATAGTTTTGATGGTGATGCTACGGTCTCACTGTCGATCACTTGCCCCAACGGGCACAGCGGTGGGATGCTGACCTTGGTAGGAAATGCGGGAACAAATTTTCTGCTTCCGGTGAACGCGGGCGCCCTGACATTTTCTGAAACGCTGACTTACACATCTGGAGAGACGTTTACCCCATGGCTCACTCTTACCACTCCAAACGGATTGGAAAAATTCGGAACCTTCGACTTTGTTTTCCCAAGTAATGGTCATGAGCAGCGGCAGACAACTCTACTTAGGCGCCCGAACAGTAATCCAGATTTCCCTCTGTTGTCATTGAGTTCTCCGGGCCTCGTTGATGCCAGTGGGTCTGTCAGATTCGTCCCAGTGAAGATTTCTTATGAAGTAGGCAGCGGGGCCAATGCTCTAGAGAATCTCGATATCTTTGTCGTGGATGCAAGTGGAGATGTCGTGACGTCGGCTAACCTATTTCAGGTAGGAACACCAAATACAGTCTATGGACACCTAAACACCAGTGACTTCGTTCTCGATGTCAGTAATATTCCCGACGGAAACTACACCTTCGACGTTCAATTTCAGTCAGAGTCGTTTTTTGATTTCGGAACATTCTTCCCGGGAGTTACTGAAACCTATGAGAGCGTCGGGGGATTCACCAAAGTGGCGAATATTAGCGCTGGCGCTTTGCAGAGTGATCCTATCCTACCCGATTTCACGGATTTGAGCGGAAATTTCAATTTCACGGGCATTCCACCGAATGTTTCGACATGGGTCGACCCACCACTCGCCTTCGGTTATGTCTATCAAACTACGAATCAAAGTGCTCTCATCAAAAGCATCGATGCCCTGCCTCTAGGGATCGATCCAGATGGCCTTTTTAACATCTATACTCAGGGTGAATTTTTTGAAAATGTGACTCTCGGTGATACCTTTGACTTTAGCGCCCGAATGGATGGTGGTGTGCGCTGGTTTGCGATTACCGAGGTTGGTCCCGTGAGCTCTACGGACCCGGCAATCTTCCCGATTCAAATGACTTTTACAGACACGGCGGATGTCTGCGTGACTCCTCTTAAAATACCTGAAGTGGATAGTTTCACGATAACCCCGGCCATCTCCCCACATACAAATCTGCCAGACGGACAATTCATCTCTCTAAATTTTGAGAGACAATCTGAACTGACATACGCGATAGAATCCGCGCCATCTCTCAATGGCCCTTGGGACTACGCAAACTCGATATGGGTCGCGAACTACGTTCGGAACCAAGTGGTGGGTGCGTGGAGTAATGACCCTAGTCTATTCTACCGCATGAAAGCAAAGTTCTACGGTCCAACTCTCAAGCTGGAAGGTGCTGGAGGAGGTGGGGCAGGGGCAGGGACGGGGCCGTCCAGTAAGATGTTCTGGCCATTTGGATTTGGCCCAGGCTTTTAAGATATGCCCTGAATGGGTGTGACTGAGAAATGTTATCCCAAGTAGCCTCCGCATCGCTGCGGCAACTCGGGGTTTGAATCCGGAACTCCGTTGGAGTTGAGAAGATTAGCGGGGTGATCGCTGTGAAAAAGAGAAACGCTAGTCCAGCTCCTTGATACGAAGTTTGCGGAAGTAGATGAGGCTGCCGGGATCGTGGCCTTGGAGGGCGATCGTTCCTTCGCTGAGGCGCTTTGTTTTCTCGGCATGGTCGGCGGGTTCGGTAAATTCGTTGGTGATCTTTCCGTTGATGGTCACGGTGACTTTCTTGCCCTCGACCTTGATGTTATAGGTGAACCATTCGCCGTCTTTGTGGCCGGGTTCCTTGAGGTCCTGCACGCTGTAGATGCTGCCAGTTTTGCGCCAGTCCTTGTGGGTGGCATTGACTTGGCATTCGTAGCCTTGTGAGGGCCAGCCTTTGTCCTGGAATTTGGTGTGGATGAAGATGCCAGCATTGGCGTTTTTAGCGGTCTTTACTTCGCACTCGAATTCGAAGTTCTTGAGCTTGGCATTGCCGTCTTCGCCGTAGAAAAGGTGAGCACGTGGTCCTTCCACTTTAATCGCACCCTCTTCGATCGAGAAGGTTTCAGGGTTCTCAGAATTGACCTTCCAGCCCTTGAGAGTTTTACCGTCGAACATTTCAACCCACTCTCCGGCAAAGGAGAGGGAGGCGGTGGCGGCGAGGATGATTGCGAGTAGTTTCATAGTGGTTTGAGGATACTTGTGAGAGTGAATCGTTCCTTCGCGAGAGTAATTGGAGTGAAAAATTTTGGAAGTTTCTTCCAAGAATAGCCTTCGCGAGGTTTCTTAAGAGCGATGAAATTATTTCCCAAAGGTATCGCAGTTTGTATTGTGACCGGACTATTCGCCACTCTCTCTGGCTGGGGGGCGAAAGCTCCGATGTCTGCCAAGGACAGGATTGGGGAGGCGACGTATGTGGCCTCGGGAAAAGTCTTGGACCTAGTCACTCAATTTGTGCCTTCAATGATTGACGGAGGTTCTGGCATGGGGACGACCCAATATATGCTCACAGTTTTTGTGAATACAGTGAGTAAAGGAACGATGAAACCTCAGTCGAAAATTGAAGTGAAGGCCTGGAGCAGGTCCACTCGCATCCCAAGTGTTCAGGGCCAAGATTGGTGCCCCAAGAAGGGCGATGAAATCACGCTCTATCTCACTGATGGTAAGAACGGAACCTACCAACCGCTCCTTCCAAACGGGATGGAATTACTAGAGAAGCAGGTTGATTTGAATCGGCTTGAAAAGAAAAATGCTGAGCGCTTGGAAGTCGGCCATGGAATGATGGGCTTCCAAAAGACCCTGCTTTTTTACACTTTCGCGGAGCAGAGGGCGATCGTGGCGCTTATGATCGGCAATGAGGATGAGTTGTTCCCAGTGACCGGGAAGGTCCACACTTTTGCGTCGGACACTTCAGAAAAAGATCTTAAGAAGTGGGTTAATAACCGCCACTCGGATGCCCTTTTTGCCGATGCTCCCAAGCCGGCCACGACGACTGAGCTACCGAAAGATCTTTGCAAAGCGACCCTATTTAAGAAAAGAGATCTCAAAAAGAATCAAGCGGATGGGGAATCGTTTCAGGAGTATCAAGTGACTTTTTCGGTGAAGAAACATCCCGTTGGGAAGAAGCTCAAGATGGCTTCATTCACCGATACGGCGACGGTCCATGTGAAGGAGAAATAGAGAGCAATTTTACTCCAATGCCGTCCCTTATTCCTCGTCCATGATCGAGGACACTTTTACTGCGCAAGCCTTATAGCTGGGCTGGCGGGAGTGGGGGTCGAAGGAGGGAAAGGTGAGGCGATTAACGTCTGGCTCGTGCATGGGTAGGTAGACTTCGCCCGAGTTAACTGAAGTGGTGAGGTGCGCGAGGGCACTGATGCTGGCGCGTTTTGAGGAGATGGTGATGGGGGCGCGATCGCGGATGCCGAGTTCTGCGGCGTCGGTGGGATGGAGATCAAGGAGGAGAGCGCCGGGGTAGAGTTTGCGCAGGACCTTGCTTTGGCTGGTGCGGGATTGGGTGTGCCATTGCGCGCTGGTGCCTCGGCCGGTGAGGAGGGTGAAGGGGAATTCGCGGCACGTCGGCTCGGGTAAGGGGGATGGTGGATCGTAGATGAAGCGAGCGCGTTTGTTGGGGGTGTGAAATTGATGGTCTTCGAAGAGCCGCCGCTCTGCTTCGAACACTGAGCATTCAACATCTAACGTTGAATTTTGAATGGGTTCTGCTCCTGATGAGTTCTCAGAATTAAGTGTTAGAGGTTCAGTGTTAGATGTTGGCAGCGGCCACTGGATGCCGCCTTCATCATCGAGATGTTGGTAGCCTTTGATGCCGGTGATGTCGCAGGGTTGGCCGGCGGAGAGTTGTTGGAGGATGCCGAAGGCGGCTTCGGGGTCAGTCCATTTTCTGAACATGTCACCGAGGCCCCAGGTGTGGGCGAGGAGTTGGATGATGCGGAAGTCGCTGAGGGCTTTGCCGGGGGCTCGGCGGACTTGCTTGTGAGTGGCAATGCGGCGTTCGCTGTTGATGAAGGTGCCAGTTTTTTCGCCCCAAGCGGCGGCGGGGAGGAGGAGATCGGCGGTTTGTGCGGTCTCGGTGGTGTGATACATGTCTTGGACCACTAGAAATTCTAGTTTTTCTCGTAGTTTGGTGTAGCGGTCTTGGTTGATCCAGCTGTGGGCGGGGTTGGTGGCGATGATCCAGAGGCCTTTGATTTTGCCGGACTCGATGCCATCGATGATTTGGTCGTAAGCCCAGCTTGGTTCGGCGGGGATCTTTTCTTCGGGGATTTCGAGGATCTTGGCGACTTTCTGGCGATGGGCTGGGTTGGCGAAGTCGTGTCCGCCGAGGAGGTTGGTGGTGTTTGAGAAGAGGCGGGAGCCCATGGCGTTGCACTGGCCGGTGATGGAGTTGGGGCCGGTGCCGGGTTTGCCGATGTTGCCGGTCATGAGGCAGAGGTTGATGATGGCTTGGGCGGTGCGGACGCCTTCGTGCGATTGGTTGACGCCCATGGTCCACCAGATTGAGACGCGTTTACCGGGAGTTGAGATGAGCTTGGCGAGGGCTTCGACGCGGTGGCGGGCGATGCCGGTTTTTTCGCGAGTGACGTCTGGTGAGTAGTCTTTGACGAATTCGGCGAAGTCTTGGAAGCCTTCGGTGTGTTGATCGAGGAAAGCCTGATCGACGCGGTCGTCGCGGATGATGCAGTGGGCGAGGGCGTAGAGGAGGGGGAGGTCGCCTTTTGATTTAAGGGCGAGGTGGTCGGTGGCGATTTGGGCGGTTTCGGTGGCGCGCGGATCGATGACGATGATGTCGGGATTACGCTGATTACGGGCGAGGCGCTGGTAGAGGATGGGGTGGGCGATGGCGAGGTTGGAGCCGATGAGGATGACGACGTCTGACTCTTCGAAATCGGCATAGGTGTAAGGTGGGGCGTCGAATCCGAAGGCTTGCTTGTAGGCCACGACTGAGGTGGCCATGCATTGGCGGGTGTTGCCGTCGCCGTGTTTTAGGCCCATGCCGAACTTGGCGAAGGCTCCGAGGAAGGCCATTTCTTCGGTTGCGATTTGGCCGGTGGAGATGAAGGCGACGGAGTCTTTGCCGTGTTCGGTTTGGATCTTTTTGAACTCGGAGGTGAAAGTTTCAGCGGCTTTTTGCCAGGTGATTTCTTTTCCTCGGAGGAGCGGGGTGGTGGCTCGGTCGGGTGAATCTAGGACGGCGAGGGCTTCCCAGCCTTTTGGGCAGGCCATGCCGAGGTTGACGGGGTAGTCGGGCGCGGGGGTGAGGCCGGCGGCTTCGCCATCGTGAAGGTGGATCTGAAGCTGGCAGCCGGTGGAGCAGAAACCGCAGACCGAGGTGGCGGTGGCGTCGGTGGCGAGATTGCGCGGGAGTCTGCCGAGGCCGAAGTCGGCGGGGCGGAGGAGGAGCTCGGAGGTGAGTGGCCCGGATTTCTGTTTGAGGAGGGATGAAAACGGGGGCATTGCTGGACCTGTATGCAGATCCCGAACCATATCAGATGAAAAGGCCTCATTGTCGGTGAGGAAACTATTTCTCGGTTTTTCTGGATTAGGATCTTGATGTCGTCGAGGTGGGTGAGTTCTTGTCTATTGAAACTCTCTTATCAACTGGTAACTTCTGGCTGTGAAATTCTTTCTATCTCTTTTGCTTTTTGGTGGTCTGGTGTTTGCGGAGGCTCCAGTGAATGATGACCGTGCGGATGCGATTGCGGTGGCGAGTGGGGGGCGTGTTTCGGGGACGGTGGTGGATGCGACTTTGGAGGAGGATGAACCTGTGGCGGTCCCAAACTTACAGCAATCGGTTTGGTATCAATGGACTGCGCTAGGTGGCGGGCGTAAGGAGTGGCGGGTGACATCGGCTTCTGCTGGTCTTCGTGGGGTGGTCTATCGGGTGGGAGAGGCGGGGGAATTGAGCTTGGTCGGGCAGAGTGGTTTTTACGAACGAGCGGTGGATCGTGAGGAGTTTGGAGAGTATGCGGGATCGTTTGGGGCGCGGTTTGAGGCGGAAGCGGGGGGTTCTTATCTTTTCCAGGTGTTTTCTAATTCGGGATCGGGGGAGAGTTTTTCGGCGGTATTGGGTGATACGGGGGCGGGGCCGGTGAATGATGATTTTGTGGGAGCGCTTGGGTTGCCGGGAACGGCGACTCGTTACGCGGTCGAGATGGCGGGGGCTTTGCTGGAGGCGGGTGAGCCAGCGACGACCTTGCCGGCGAGTGTTTGGTATTCGTGGGAAGTTCCGACGAGTGGTTATTGGAGCTTTTCGCTTTCTGGACTGAATCGGATTGCGGTGGAGGTGTGGCGTGGTGAGAGATTGGAGAATTTGGAAACAGCGGTGGTGGCTGGTGGTCCGGGATTGGAACGACCGAGTGTGGTTTTTGGTGAGGTGGGTGAGCGGCTTTGGGTGAGGGTCCTGGGCGAGTCTGATTCGGCCGCTTATGTGACGGTTGAGCTGACGACTCCGGGGGATATGTTCACGGAGGCGATTGATCTGGGGTCGGTTCCGGAGCCGAAATACACGCGGAGTTTTCTGGATGCGGTGACGGTGGAGATCGGCGAGGTGGGTGATGAGACGGGGTCGCAATGGTTCCGGTGGCGGGTTCCGCAGGATGGGGTCTATGAATTTCGCAATGCGATTCTCAACCTCGCCGGAGGGAGCAGTTGGTCTCGGGGAGTGCTTTCCCGTTTCGGAGTTTATGAGGGAGATGCTCTTGAAGAATTGACGCCGGTGGCAGGCGTGCCGACGGGGGTGACAGATAGGGTGGCGAGGTATCAATTACAAGAAGGGCAGGAGCTGAAGATTCGTGTTTCGATTGTTACGACACCGTTCTACACAACATCGCATTCGAGAGGGTTGGGATTTGTTTGGACTCCGTTAGAGGCGAGATTTTGGACTCAGTTTCTGGGGGCTCCGCCGGCGAATGATGATTTTGAGAATGCGGATGATTTAGGGAAAGTCAGGGTGGCGACTGTTTCAGGGACGAATGTGGGGGCGACGAATGAGGTGGGGGAACTGGTCGAGGATAGGTTTGGGCGATTGCCGGCTGGTGATACGGTGTGGCTACGCTGGACTGCGCCGGAGGATGGGGAGTTTGATTTGGTGACGGTGACAGAAGAGAGGATTGCGCCTGCGCTTTTTCGTGGGGTGGAGTTGGACTCGCTGGAGCTTCTGGAGGGGCAGAGTGCGACAAGCCGGTATAAGGGATTTCGGATTTCGGTGTAGGAGGATGAAGTCTATTATGTGCGAATTCGAGGCGATGGATATGGCTCGCAGGGTGCCTATGAATTCAGGGTGGAGCCGGTGATGCGGCCGGTGAATGATGATTTTGAGAATGCGATTGAGCTGACGGGGAATTTGGGGATTTCGGCTGCGGGGACGACGCGGTTTGCAGGGGTGGAGTCGCCGCTGGAAGGGTATGATGTGAGTCGGAGTACGGGGGCATCGGTTTGGTGGAAGTGGACGGCGGGGGAGAGTGGATTTTGTCGGGTAGAGTCGAATGCGATTATTCATCTGATGGAGGATGGTGAAATTTATGGAGGTCGTTTTTCTGGTTCTGAGGTGGCTGTGCAGTTCGAGGCGGTTGCGGGGAGGGAGTATCATTTTCGGGTGCTGAGTGATCGTGAGAATGAAGGAGAGGTGAGTTTGAGGTTGGATCGGGTGGGTGGCTTGGAGCATACGACTTTGGAGACCGCGCTGGCGGCTCCTGATGCGATGACTTTTGTGACTCCGGTGGTGGAAGTACGAGGTGGTACTGTTTTGACAGGTGGTGAATCAGTGACGGGTGCGGTGTGGCATCGGTGGAGTCCGCCAGCGACGGGCTGGGTACGGGTGAGAGCCTTGGATGGTGAGATTGGGCTGTGGTTGAATGCTTACCATGAGGATGATTTACGGAATTCTATTTTGAGGCGGTCGTCTTTGGGGTTCGCGCAGTCGCGGTATGCGCGGGGTTCCGTTTTTTCGTGGCCTGGTCAGGAGACTTCGACGGGATTTTTGGGGAATGAGGTGATGAATGATCCTTCGCAGGTTCCGTTCCTGGTGCAGGGTTTGATGAGGGTTGAGGCGGGGCAGGTTTATTACTTGATGGCGGCTCCGGGCTCGAATGATGGCGAGGTCCTGCGTGATATTTCGCTGGAGGTTGAGCGGGCTTCTGGTCCTCCGTCGTTCCGAGATGAGGTGAGGCTGGAGCTGGGTGAGGGAGGGATGTTGCTTTACGGTTATGTGTCGATTGATTCGCCGAATGGATTTGTGCGGGGTGTGCTGCGGGTGGGTGGCCGGACGGTGGGATTTGATGGTAAGAATCGGGTTCAGGGTGATGGGTTTGCGGGAGAGTATCGTGTGGTGGTTCCTTGGCGTCCGGGGAGTGAAGAGCTGGAAATCCGGGCAAGTGTGACTCTGTGGGATCGGATGGGTGGAGGGGCGCATGACAATGGGGATAGTCCGAGTTTATTGGAGCCGGTGGCGGGTGATCATGATCTATCGGGACCTCAGGTGGTGGGTGTTGCGGGCGGGTCGCGCGAGGTGGCGCTGGGTGAGGAGGCGATTGAGTTGGAGATGGAGATTGCGATTGTTGATCCGAGTGGGAGTGGTTTCTTTCGAGGGGAAGTGATGTTGCCGGGGAGTCTTGCTTCGGCGGATACTCCGACGGGGATTTGGAGTGTTCCGTTTGGGGAGCAGGTGGTGATTCATAAGCTGGTTGATTACGGAGCGGCGGATGAGCGGAGGGTTTTCTTCGGGCCTGAGGATCGGGTGAGGGGTGATGGCGTGGTGGGGGTTTATCGGGTTGTGATTCCGGTCCCTGCTTATAGTCCGGCGGGGCAGGTGAGGTGTCGCTTGCAGGATAGGGCTGGAAATCTGGGTGGGAGTTGGACAACGCGGGGTTCGGGATTTCAGGTGCGGTCGAGTACTTTTAGCTCGTTGATTCCGCTGCCGATTTTTTTGACGAGGGAGGTACCTGAGGAGTTGGAGGTGGTGATGATTGAGGAGGTGGAGACGAGCTTGGGGGATGAGATTGTGAGTCGTGCGCGGTTGAGTCATTCGCTGGGGGTGGCTGGGGGACAGGTGGCGGTGTTTGACGAGTCTGGAATGGTGGTGGGGAGCGTGACGCTGAGCGCGGGGCATCGGGTTTCGGGGACGGCGCAGGAGGGGATTTATGAGGTGAGCTTGCCGGTGCCTGCGGCGGGATTTGGGGGGAGGCATTGGGTGACGTGGCGTGGGCTGGGCGCGGATGGGGGAGTGGGTGAGGCTGCGAGGGCGGGGG
>JAVCKV010570613.1:0-10093 GCA_032274145.1 Herpochondria borealis | reverse complement strand
GAAGACAGCGATACTTGAATTCTACATTAGTCTCATCGCATTTTTAGAATTTATTCTTATGTGCTTTTGGCACGTAGAAGTTAGTGGTTTAATATTTCTTATGGTTGAAATGAGTTTACCGTCGCCCTAGAGACGGCAGTAGTTTTAAATCGTTTTCGTTTTAGTTCGAGTGAGTCCGATAAATACTTAGATGATTAATTAGTTAGTTAATGAATAAATTTTCATTAATGAACATTATCGGTTACACCTACAGTGAAGTCGCCCACAAATACGGCCCCTGAAGTACCGGCCCAGTAAAAAATAAAGACACCTTCGCCTAGAAAACTTTGTCGCTCTCCTAGATTACACCGGGCAACTCCGAATGTAAACATCCTGGATCGAGACGCACAAAATCCGGCTCTGTCCATGCGATCTTTTATAGTTCCATTGAACCCAAAGCGAACTAAATATAGAGTGCGTTGGACAGACTTAAGCCCACGTTCCGATACGCACTAATACACTCAGTATCTTCCCCGACAGATGGTACACAAGTACCATCTCAAAAATAATTTAGCTCCTCTTGCAAATTCCTTGTGGCGGTAATTTGCGCCTAAATAAGGGAGAGTACATCCCTTTATACTTTTCTGTATACATATATACGTAAAGCTTTGCCAAAACATATTCTAACGATTATCCTAACCAATAATCTGTGTGAACTACTATGGACATTGTTAAATATTTACTTTTTCATCTAAATATTTACCAGACTGCTTCGTACAGAAAAGGCAACGACATAAAAAACCGCTCGCGAGAGTGCTCTACACACTTGCGATTTTAATGTAGCAACCCGATGCTTTTCGCGCCGGTTTTTTATGTATCTGCAATCACCCGCCTCGCTTTGACTTCATACAATTAATTTAAATTCTGAGACACATTAGAGTTTTTCAGGTTATAATTTCCCCTTGAAAATAAAATTATCTCCCTGCCTTTTGGTTTATATTTTTGATTAAAATTAATTTAAGAAACAAATTAATTCAAATTGTTGGATGATTATTTTCCGCTTACATCCGGGGAACTGTAGTAGAATGAATTCTCATCAAAATCTTCTTAGTATGCGAGCATAATATATGGTTACCAGTTACTAACATGTATTGGCCATATAATGTGCTCTATGGTAGTCGCTCTTGGACACGTGTAGTTTATTTTTTTTCGTATATAAGCTGCGCTCCATCTCACTAGGCGAGCGCACAATAAATCATAACTTTCATTACTGCCTTCGTTCCGCAAGCTGCAGCGCCGTGTGTCCGTTGAAGACCCTGTTCCCGGTACCAGAACATCTAGTAAGTGCGCTCTGGTGACTCCAGTTGTCCCACTTTAAGCTATTAGTGCTCCCTCGTCCCCTTCTGAGACCGTCAGTCTCCAGCTGTCCCCCTTTTAGCGACCTTCGTTCGCACTTTACCTCAGCCGACGCAGTAAACGACACGCGCCTGTGTACCGACTTTTCCGCAGCTCTAGAAAAAGTGCCCTGGAACTTCATTACGACAGTAATCGTTTGCGAAATTGGTCACACACAATGACGAAATATTCTTGACGAATTGATATATCTTTACTTAAGTAGTCACAGTCAATCGGATTTACGGGTTAGTTCGTTCGTTAAAATTACTATACTGGGCTGCTTTTCAACGAACCACCGGCTTGCAGCACGAACTGCAGTGCTTCAGCCTTCCTCTTCCTTGTCTCATACATCTCCTAGTGTGGTGTTTTTTACCGCAAACTACAAGTGCATACAATTGCCCTGCAGTTTGTTTTGTAGTGATATGGTATAGATGGTAAAATACTTTTTATTAATAAGCGTTCGGGCCCACGTAAGATGCCAAACTGGCCAAACTATTGAGATTCTAACTGTATACTTCTTTCTATTATTAAAAAAGAACTTCCGTACCATTGCGCGCATGTATTCAGTCGCTTTAGTAAGATAAAACCAGTAGGTATTCTATTTTATAATGTCAAAACGTTGGTGAGAAATAAAGTTAAAAACGATGCGATGGCGCGTACCCGCCTTCGCAGGCACACAACCTATGTAAATTAAACAAGTTCCTGAAAAATGAATTCGGGCCAATAACGGAGAATTTACTTCAACACCGACTTCCATACCATGGAATTCGCCGAAATCGATTTCCATTTCCTGGAAGTAAAATGGCATTGTAAAACTCCGAACCGCTCGCTGCACAGAAAAGGCGCGTTCCGGCGCGTGTGACGACGGAATTTTTCCGTTCCGCGTTTCGTTGCTTCTTATATCCATGTTTTCTCCTTCCCGTCCACCACAAAAGTTTGTTACGATAAAAACATTCGTACTACATCAAAATATGTTGTGCACGACGTATGGGGTTGTAAGGGTTCGCCCGACATACATTTCAATTGTCCAGGGTTACGGTTCAGAATCCATTCTAATTGAAACTGTACATGCCGGTGAGTATTATATGCGAACACGGCCCGGACAAAATATCTTGAACTTTTCTCACGAGGAGATGCAGTGGAATTTTCATACTTCCCAAAGTAGCAAAAAAAGAAACTTGTAAAGATCGAAATGAACACGAACTAAAATTCAACTTAATCCGATGATACCTTACAAAAAATTTAACGAACCCTACACATATCGAATAAAATTTCCTTCAAGCTCTTCAAGTCTCAATAGAGGCAATATAGAGGCAATATAGAGGCAATTAAAAGCAATATAATTTCTCCCTTGACGTGAAATGCACACCATTTGGGCCATATTGCCCTTAAAATATCAACACGCTCTTCCTATCCGGACTTTGAAAAATAACAATATAAAAAAACATTTAGTACACTTCTGAAACATTTTTGTTACAAGCATTGTCACAATAAGCAACAAACAACTTATTTGTACTCTCTTGCCGGATTTTTAGGAACTTCAGATCTTCCGGACATCTCAGAAGGATTTGAGTCATGTTAAATTTCCGATTCACTGGAACTGCCAGCCTCTTCCTCCAAGTCACCGCTCCCACACAATAAATTCATTCTGCCCTCTTCCTAGTCAAACCCTGGATGGTTACCATCACAAATTCGGTGATTCGGTCCATACAAACAGTAAAGTTCTTCTCCTCGTTTGATGTTTCCCGTTGCCCGCAATGTAATGTATTCGTAAGACATATGCGTCTTCCTCGTAGCCATATTCTTCCACATGAAATGTACAATCACGCCCCTCGTCGTCCGCTTCGATGGTGGGACGTCCTTCTCCAAATACCCGTCTAAGTAGCTTGAAACCTGCACATAATTCTCCACATTGAAAGGAGCTGCGAAAAGGAAGCAAGGTGTCAGACCACTACCATCCGGGAGCTCCACATCCACGTTGATTCTCATCGCAAAATCTCTGAATTTCGTTATGAACACAGACATCAACCCGTTTCTCTACAATTTAGTGCTTCTTTCCACCTTACAAATATAACCGTGCACCAAGGACCCATATTAGTACCCGATTACCTCGTTCGCCTTAGGTTTTTTCCTGTAAAGAGGCCTTTTCCCGTCTTGGGGTGTCGTATAAGCGAGTCAGTAATTACTGCATCGCAACGATCCGCCTTCATCTGCAGCAAAACCTCACGGTCCACGTTGTTGAACGCCTCAAGGATGTTGGTTGAGAACATGTGCGGTGGGGGGTCCTTGTAACGCGCGGAAAATAGCGGGTTAACCTTTATCAAACCAATGGCCTTGTTCGTACCCAGTGGTAACTTTTGAGTCACATTTACTCCTTACGGAACATTCCAAACATTTTCTCGCGGGTTTGGACGCTTTCCATGCACTATTCGTGGGTACATAGCCTTCGCATAATCCAACACGTTGTCAATGCCAGAAACATGTGCTGGTTTGAACACAACGACCTCCACAAACGCTCGAAGAATTAAAATGGAAGCTTCTTGCAGGCAATTGGTGTCCATTTCACAACCGACAAACACATGGTTTTCACACAGCAGTAGACACACCATCGCAGTTGCAAAACTACAGGACAATAAGTCCACAACAATATCGCCCGGCTTGGTGTACTGCGCAATCAACTGTGCAATCAGCAACTAACTCTTCTGCTCGGGTCATAACATCATTAGTTGTTCGGATTCCCCCCCTCTTCCGTTTGTGTGTAGAACACAGCCTCCGTACGGGTGAAATTGGGAACTTCGGTCATCAAATTGCTGTAACACGGGAATTTATCGTTGATAAACCCCTGAGGCCCGTAAAACACACGATCCTGCTCCGTAACCAAACCGTTGGGCTCCCGCTCATGGATTGCCTTTTCGTATACATTCATGTGACCGAAAGATTTTCTTGCACGAGATGAGAAAGTCCCTTTCCTTTTCACGAAGATTAACGGTTTTTTCTGCCATGAACAACTGTCCCGACATGCGGCGATTCGTTAATCGACTGCTCTTCCGTGTAGGGGGACCATCACATCGGAAGGACACGAATGCATCAAACTAGTCCTTGAACTGAACACTTGAACAAACCACGATTCCATGGCCTCCAGGCATAAGAATATCATTCAAGCACCCACAGTATCCACTAGGTCTCCATCAGATAGAAAACCGTACTCAGAGTTTGGTTGGTTCCTCTCGCGTCGGGTGTTGAACGGTGGGTTGTTCAGGACGGAAGCAGCACTCTCCATTAGTGTTTTCCCCTCTATATCCGCCTATTGACCGACACTGTCATGAAAACGACACACGAACACCTTCATATACTTCTTTATTTCAGCTTCGATTGTACGCACGACTACGGGCAACATAAACTCCGACAGACAGGATTGTTGGATCTCCGGAGGGGAACACGCGTGTTACCCGCGTTTTTCACCTCCTCGTCTTAATTGCAGGCGTATACTCTGCTGTAAAGTCGATTGGGGGGCCACTTATCCGAGGCGTTACAACAGTTGTCGTGGGATTTTGCTTGATTTTTTTTGGTAGGAGCGGTTCCACACTTACGTACTTACATACGTAAGTAACCGTCTCATCGCATTCTTGTTCGTTTTATACAGCTGGTGTTTTTGTACATGTAGCTTTGTAGATCTGTTATGAACACACTGAAAATAGCAACAGTGTCCGTACGTATGGACGGAGTGCCCGAGTAAGATGAAGTGCTCGGTCTTCTCTATATTATAGTATCTTCCACCTCGGTAGCTGTGGGACCGTCAATCTCTTCATCACTTGTGGCCACACAGAAGTATCCGGTCGTCTCATCCCTGACCATAAAAGGCTCAAAAAAGGCGCGCTGTGTAGCCGCACCCAACGTAGTCACAATCTTATCGCACATACGGATGACGTGTTGAAGTCCACACCCAACGCGAGTTCCGCAAAGGGAAGATTGTACAATGATCAGTCCAGGTGGACCGGCAGCTTCACCTTTCCTCTTCTTCCACCGCATGCTACGGTCGTTCTAGAGATTGGTTGTATTAAGGTACATCTTCGCCTCGAAGTAACTGGGTACCTCCAATTTTAGTTCATTATCATCGTTCCTCAGAGGACTCACACTAAGTGGGAGAAACTTGGACGTCACAAAAACCTGGGTGGTACCTTCTTTTCTTATATACAGAACTTTTATTCCTGTCTTATCTTCGGTCCCTCCGGCAGATCATTGCAGTACCATGGGCTGCGCGAATTTTCTGTAAAAAAACTAGTCGTACCCAGCTTCCGTAAAATGTCAATGTCTCCCTCATCCCGGAAGATAGAGATAGGTTGTTTCCCTCCTTTCTCCCTCGTCTTCTCTAACTTGGAGGTTTTTACAGTATGAACGGACGCCGCCTCCTCTGCCTCACTTGAATAAATTGCCCGTATGAGGTCAATGTTAAATGAATTTTTGATGTAAATCTAATCATTGAACGTACCAGACATGAAAAGGGTAAACTCCACGATGAAATACATTTCTTGCGCAACCATTGCGGATGTTTCTCCGTCTCAGGTGTTGTCCTCCTTGAAGGGAGTACCATGAACCCCGTTTTGTATACCAGAAATCCGCATAAAGTCGTAGTCTTCGTTCGTAGTCATGGCCGTGTATCGTAGATGTGCTGATTAATGTGAAGGTATCTTGAAAGGGTTATATTGTTGAGAACAGCCGGTTTTGAGATGGCACCCGATCGTGAGGGTATTATTCAAGTAAAACATCGCATTATTGGTTTACGCGTCGCACATCTTATGACCTAAACTGTGCCTCCAGATTTGTTGAAATGTTCCTTCGCTTATGTGTCTAACGGGATGGGTTTGTGAAGTCAAATGTGAAGCGCAATTTTCTGGGTTGGTTGTACGCGGGATGGGGGGTGGTTGTTTTCGAGAAGGTTTGTGTGTGTGCGTGTGTGTTAGAAGGGGGCTTCCACATGCATGTGGACGATGAAGAGCTGCACACGTGCATTTTCACTAAATTTCAGGGTCAACGTAATGGATATGATTAGTGACCATCATATATCCGTCGTCAAATCCCAGTATGACCATAATTGGGATGGGACGACTGGTGAGATGGCCACCATGGCCTTCAGGGAACAAACTGTTCCTGACCCCGCATGCTAAGTGCAAAGTAGGATACTCTTGGCCGCTCGGGGCATATTATCAGCAGTGGAACGCGATCTCCCTGCCCCCGCAGACGATTCGGGGCGGTCAGATGGCCGTCCGTACGACGTCGCGCCAATGGAATCTGCGCCCGCGGATGGCACAGACTCCCTGTTTGCCCAAATTGACCAGTCGTTGAATGAACTACTGGCTGGGTTAAAAATACCTGAACTACGTGCGCAAGTTCTGCGACTGCATACCTGGTTGGAAACGGATGTTTACCACCCTGCGTAGAAATTTATACTGGCCTAAAATGGCCTTAGACTCTTTTTAATACAGTCCGTAATTTTCTAGAATGCGCTAAAGGGCGCATTCAAATACGAAAATATGCGTCTTTCATGCGTCTCTTACGGGCCAAGCGACCTGGTGAGCACGTTGCTATAGACATTCTCGGGCCCCTCCCCAAGACGGGCTCGGGTAATTTCTATATACTTTTGATCACCGATCGCTACTCAAAAATGATACATGTGCAGGCCCTCAATAAAATCCGGGCCTCCACGTGTGCCAAAGCCTTTACAAAGGAGTGGCTGTTCCATTATGGACAACCCTCCTTCCTGTTCTCCGACAGAGGTACAAAGTTTATCTCCGCATTTTTAATGCTGTTTGCGACACAATGGGGACTAGGCAGGCGTTCACTTCTGCCTATCACTCCCATACAAATGGCCAAGTAGAACGGTTTAACCTTACACTACTTGGAGCCCTTCGCTGCTTCTATACATAACAGGGCCGCGACTGTGACCAGTTTATTTACGCTGTAGCCTACGGCTATACTAATACGGTGAACCGGGCTACAAGGTGCACCCCTTCCAGCTCATGCTGAAATTTCCGCCACAGCCCCTGTCCCTTCACAAGGAAGATACGGTGGACCACACGGATTTGACTACCCACATGGGTAAAAAAATATATTTAGTAAGACTGAAAAGTCTCATGGCCACTGCTACAGCCAAGCTACAAATAGCGCAAGATCGCTAAAAAAGGCGATTTTGACGCTAGAGTCTGTCCCACCACCCACCCCTATGCAGTTGGTGAAGCCGTTTTTCGTGCGCCGCAAGGCCACTAAACTCGGTGAGTCGGATCATAAATTACGCTCCAAAGTAAACTCGGGCATAATTAAATCCGTCTCACGTGAAGCACGAAACGCTGTGGCCCGCCTGGACCACAGTAAGGACGAAACAACCGTGTCTTTTGACCGACTCGTCCCGATCCCCATACCCACCGTCCCGTTGCAACATCACAGGACCCTTGCTAATCGGGCCACGTAGCACCTCTTTTACCTCAAGCTCCATCCATACAACAGCTAGAGGTACCAGCATCGGAAGACCCGTCCCTCCCCGCCTTACAGAAAGGCAAGTTAAAAATATATAAGCCACGTCGCCGTTCGCCGCGGTCTAATAAGGGAACACCTGCGGACTTCAACGCCCCCGAGCGTGACGCGCAGTACCCTCACCTATACAGACGACATGATGTCGTCGCTTATGACAAAAACACGGAAAAATTCAGAGTCCGTCGGACTAATTTAAACCACACTCTGTATACTTATGAGTACGCACGGTTCATACCCGCCCGTCTCATCCAGGAGTTCAGGCGGAAAAATCATCTCCCAGAGCTACATCGCTCTGTGTGGAAATAATGTTCCCTCTTAAAAAGGGGGGAAGGGGTATGTATAAACAGTATCCTATTATGGAGTTAACTATTATTTAATTTTATTTCGGCATATTATTCTCAAAATGCTGGAGAAAATATATAATTTTTAATGCTCTAGGGATTTAATTCACTAATGAATTACCGAACAGTATCACTGCTACATACCAGAGGAGGCTGTCCCATATACAAGTTACGCACAGGACGCAAACCACCCAAGGTCCTTTATCAAAGAGGACCCAATAAAATTGGAAAACGATGCCAGCTGGTACACACCAAGGTGTTAGGCAACCTACAGACGACAGGTAGAGACAGGATGGTTGAGGCTCACTCCTGCTCCTCCTCATAGGACTCAGTTTCCTCTACCATCCGATCTCCATCTGCCGACACCCCTGTCAAGGCAACCTCAGCCTTGACAGCTAAGGTGATTGGTTTCTGACAAACCGGCTCTTCGTCGGTGTCTTCGCCAGCGAGTTCAATCACCACTCGCGACGCCATAGTTGATACAGGCTCGGCCGGCACATCCTTACCGGCCGTCTCAGTGGCAACCTCAGTAGGTCCTTCATCGACCGGACCGCGGGTCCCAGGCACCGCCTCCTCCTCCAAACATGGAGCCGCTCCTGTCGGGACCGATTCTGCAGTAGCGCGCGCTGTCTCAGCATCGTCGCTACCGACCCTAGAGGCACCCCTGCCTTCGGCTCTTAAACTACGTCCCAGAGGAGATTTGCAGATCATCTCCGCAATCTGATGGGAAACTAACCGTTGCGCACGCGCAACCTCGGCTTCTCGCATCCTGCGCATACTAGCCGCAGCGCTCGCGCTAATCGGGAAATATTCAGGCGCTGGAGCGCTCCGAAGGCCCGTCCCACCTGACGGTGTCTCAGTGGCACGAGACGCACCAACTGCCTCCTCAACCTGCATAGGAGAAGCAGCGGGTGCCTCACTCACTTCGAACGTCTCGTTCCTAGCCACTGTCGCTGGCTCCACCACGTTGCCCGATGCCGGCATCGCAGCCGACCTCGCAGACAGCCCGGGTTTGCTGACGCGTCCTACGCGTCTCTTATCACCCCGTCCAGAGAGACGCAGCTCAGAGAATCTCGAGCGCTGCCGCTCGGCCGGGCCCTCCATGTCACCGTCTCTACCCCTCGGATACCCGGCCCTGTGGCTCTCGTTGGGCAATGTTTATGCCAACCGGCCCGCAGCCGGGTTGCGACCGTCCATCGGTTCGGCAAGTACACCTTACGCATCGCGCGGAATCTTCATCGACGCATCCGTCAGGTCCCAATCATCGACGTTGAACGCGAAGTAGTCGCAGACGAAGTACACCGGAGTGTAGTTCGCCTGTTCTGGAGCCGACACGCGGCTTCCCGCCGGACACTGGCTCCACTTCATCTCGTGGACGAGAATGAGGAACCTGGCCAGGTCTCGCAGAGAGCTTTCATCGCTAGCGGCGAAGGCTTCGCTGAACCGCATCGACTGCAGGTCATCGCGCACTGCAGTCGGGATCCAGTACAATCATTTCGGGCCTGGATCATGAGGTCCTTCGCCACCTCAACCGGCCATTTGGTCCTCACCACCCACCAAGCGTGGTTCTCGGGATCCACCATCGAGCGGCTGCCCAGGTACGCGAGGCATGGAGGCAGCTCGGCACGCATGTTCCATGGAACCTCCACGGTAGGCCACCAGGGAGGCATCGGGGGATAGTGATGACTCAGCACCTCCCTCTGCACGCAGACCGACTCAACGCAGCGACCAGGGACCAGATGACTGGTCCGGTGTCGCTCTGTACGATCAAAATCCCGCATCCACTTCTGCATCGTGAAGGCCATCAGCTGATGCTGGGCCGTCCCACGATCCATGTAGGACTTGAAGAA
>JAVCKV010570602.1:0-10095 GCA_032274145.1 Herpochondria borealis | reverse complement strand
GTAATGTAGATTGTTGATTGGCAGAGGGCAACACCAACCAACGTGACAACAACAACAACGACGATGGATGAGAAAATGGAGAGATGTGATGGCGATGTGTGGCGGTGATTTGCGATCTTTTGGCGAATAAGGGTCTTGCGTGGTGCGTTAGAATGTAAGCTTGTCTTGCTTTCATCATATGAAAACAGGGTCGGTGCACGATTACATGAACGCAGACGCTACTTTTTGGCATTATTCTGTCCCAGATTGCAAAGTTCTATTTTTGTGCTAGTTTGGGCCTGAACTTCGAGTTTAGTGGTAAGGTTTTGATCAATTTTGTTCTAGAATAGAGCTTTAGAACAAGGTCCTAAGTCGGTATATAATAACCCGGCTTTTCTTCAAAAGATGCCTTCTTGTTCTATTTTGGTGTTCTAATTCCTTTTTTAGAACTGCCTGGGGTTTTAGCGTTTGCCAGTGTAGCTCTCTCTCGTAGAAGTTACATCTACCGGTGATAGTGGAGTACCATCACCAAAGTGTACAGTACACGCACTTGCTCACACGAAAATGTGATGACCGCATGAGATAAAATGATGGATGTACTAATCAAATGCCTCTGCAAAATCAATCACTCACCGCATAGACATCAAGTTCTACTACGTTGTGAACCCGAGCGACGAGCCTAAACAACTACAACATACGTATCTCGAGAAGGAGCTTCGCATCATTCGTACAACAAGACAGACACCCAAGGGGCGTGGTGCTAAAGTCGTTTGGCGCGCCAGATTTTGGAACGTTCTGCCAAACTGAGACCAACTAACTTCTTCATGGCATGCCGGTACAACGATAGCGAGAAACTGAAAAAACGAGTTCAATTCTCGTCCAACTTGATATTGGAAACCAAGGAAGCCCCCATCTACGAGCGAACGGCTGTCCAAGTCGATCTCTTTTCGTGTGACGTTTGCAGCATTCAAATCCCAGCTGGAATGAAGGGCTTTGAGCCCTATGGGACTTGTGAAGTTTGTGTCGATGGCTTTGATGCTTGTGGAGCCTGTTGTGGGACCGAGACATTGATGCACATTTGTCACACAACTGTATTTTCTCCTTCCAAGCAGGTCAAGCCCACAATTCGCAGCAAGTGTCACGACCATTTGTTGACGGTGGTGGATCGAAAAGCAGAGGTTGCGTGGGCCAACAACAACAACAGAAGCAGCTATGGAAAAGATCTATCGAACACTGCTACAGCAGCTCTCAGCCCGCCTACAGAGAAACGCGACAAGAAGAGATCCCTTCAAAGTAGAACAGAATCACAAAAGAAAAAGCCGAAACGTAGTAGTTGCATTATCGGGAGCAACTTGCAAAATGAGATTTGACACCTGAGAAGAACATCAAGCACCTCGAGGTGTCAACAGAACCAGCGCATCCTAATCCACAAGTATGACGCTAATGGGTCTGTTCGCTGGTTGATCATCGCATCATTGACGGTAATTGTTTCTAACGGAGGTCTCAATACACAGAGGGTTTGCTCTGAATTACAGTGTCCATTGCTCGGAACTCTATGGTGGACTTGGCTGTGAGATGACATTCTCGTGGACTTCCCTCTGGCATTTCGCCCAAACTTGAAGGGTTAAAGTGTTTGCATGCCTTGAACGAGAGAGTGACCTCGACACCGCTCAAACGACGGATGTATTTGGAGTTGCAAGGCGCTATATAGCATTATCAAGCTAGACACTGCCAACTTTTGGAGATGCGAGGACTGCAGCGAGACCATTCAGGGACTTTGAAACGGTGTCTCCATCTTCATGTCGACTAGATATTACTGTGTTGGCAACTGTCCTTGCCATTGCTCTCAATGAAGGTGATGATGAGGTCGACACCGAGAAGCCCCTCAAAGACGACATCACTAGACAGTATTCTGCCGGAGAGATCAAGAAGTTGAGTACTAAGTTGACAAGTAACAGCAGCGAGGGTGACGTTGAGGAGGCAGCACAGGCCCCAGAGGAAGCGGCTGTGGAAACCTAAAAGCCACTTGTATGGTCCGCCCTTGGGTCGGTCATACTACATGGCATCTACACAGTTATCAACTTTCAAACTGTTGTCGTATCTACAGTACTATTTATAGGCAATCCACCACCTGTGTGTTCAAAACTGAAACGAAAAACTATCTTGTTATCATGTCTATTTTTGAGGAATAGGCAAGAGCATAAAGTCCCACGCCGAAGCCACCTGTGTCTCGTCAAAACCTCCCGCCTTTCTGGCTTGATGCTCTAACCGTGTCATGATGGAGATGCTGTCCACTGCTGGATCGCCCTTGTAGCGCGGGCTAAAGTGATTCAACAGCAATTGCTTCGCATTCACCTTCTTGGCAAACGAGGCGGCCATTTGAGGCGTCGAGTGTCCATGAGTCATGGAATCTTTCGTCACACTTCTCAAGTCTTGGCTGTCCTTGTCGAGAAACGACAAGTACGCGTTCGTTGCCTCGTGTACCACCACATCAGCGTCCATGGCCAGGTTTGTCAGTGAACTGGCATCAGACGTGTCACCACAAATCACAACCTTGCGACCCGATCGAGGGGGTTCTACAGCTTCCTCTTGCGTGACAACTGTACCGTCCGGAAACGTAAAGCTAGAACCTGCAGGGAGGTTCTTGATGACGGCCATTGCCTTCATGGGGACTCTGAAACCAGATTCCTTCATTGCTTTAATGTTCCGTCTGACAATTGGTTCCACATACTCGTTTCGTAGTCGTCCAGGCCTGCTCTGTTCTTCCACAACGTATCCTAAACAAGGAACGCCATGCGACATTGGTGCTGCGTACACTTTGACATCGTCTTCATTCTCAATCTGCCAGACTGGAGCACCGTTGTAGCTCATTGGGTGGTCGTACTCTGGATAAATGTCACGTCCTCCTTCAATCTCTCCAAATTTCATGGACGGTTCCAACGGCATTTGGTTGGCTTGCGATATCCAGCTCTCTGGATCTTCTCCTGCAAGACCCTTCTTGTTCCCCCACCCACTGTGATCCTTATGCAGACTGTTGTAGTATCGGTTCGAACGCTTGTTGTAGCGCCACTCGGGTGCCATGGGCACCTTCATTATTTCGTGAACGCGGTAGGGTGGAACAATGCGGGAAACCGAGTATCGAATCGCCACGCGAAGCCACATGCGCAACCCCTCGGGGCCGTAAATATCCAATGGAGGGCTTTCGCGGTCACGGTCTTGACCCATGAGGCACATGATACCTGGAAGGCCAAAGGTGTGATCGCCATGTGCGTGAGTCAGAAAGATTTTATTCACCTTGCCAGGGCGGATTCGAGTAGTTCGCTGAGCTTGGAGCTGTTTGAATAGAGAGAGATTGAGTCGTGAGACATTGTCAGAGAGGAAGGAGCATCGCCAACACGTGTCGTTTACAACAAAGTTTGGTTTCGAAAGAAGATTATCATCAACAGAGCCCGAATCGGACTGGTGCTAGCATCTCGTGTTGCTTCACTCGCGCCTCGTGAACGCCAAGAACGAGAACAACAGCCAACCTACCTGTGTACATTCACCGGCATCAAAGAGCCATGTTCCACCTTGAAAGCTCGTGTGTTCCACATTGTTTCCATCCGAAGGCATGTATCGCCGTTGCCAGTGTAGGCGTAATGCTGTACACGAGACTCCTCGTGTGATACCTGGTGAGCAACTTGCTGTACCCACTGTAATAATGTCCATATCAGAGCTGTTGGCTCCTCGCACCATGGGATGATACAGCTGACGAACGTCTTCATCTCCCAAACCAGTGCAGTTTTCGTCTCTCAATGGAGGGAAGAGATTGTAAACGTGCTCGTACATGTCATCCTTGCTGACGACATTGAGAGACGGCATGCCACGGGGCTTCTTCTTGGGTGCAGTCGTCGTTGCTGATGGCGAGTCTACTACTGGCGGTGATGATTCCACCGGACGCTCCGATGATGCTCCGTTCGCTGTATCTTGCGAGTTTTGTTCAACACGGGACTTTGGTTCAACCTTATTGTTGGGCACAGTTGTCGTTTCTGTTGAGTCTGCAGAGTGCGTTGCAGTTTGAGGCTCCGAGGAGGCTCCGTTCGCTGAACCTTGCAAGTTCTCTTCAATATATTCAATGAGATCAGCTTTTCGTTTCAGTGTACTGAGTACTCCTCGTTCGAGAGTATTGGACTCTTTCAGCATCTGCTTGAGCTCCTTGACCGTCATGGTTTTCAGGGGAGGCGGCGTTTGAGGTACGCTAGCAAACAACAGACATGATGGTCTTTTGCTGCTGCTGCATGGCGCAGGCACAAAGGAAGCGCATCTTGTAATTAACACGATGAGAAGAAGCAAGCATATCCGTATCATCATTTTTTGTGCTTGACCGCCCGAAAGAAGCGGAGATTATATGTCAAGATTTTGCAAGACGATTGTCATCGTTCTGTGAGTGTGTGATGGATAGATGTGAGGAAATAGTGATGATGTGTGAGCTCAAAGTGATGGGTGGACATCAACCAGTGCGGTTGACGGACGGTCAGTATCGCGAGCGAGGTGAAACCACCCGTGATGCATGTTCTATGTTCTGTGCGAAGCAAGCTCACCCACCATGATGACGCTGGCCTCTCGTCGGACCCTCATATATACAACAACATCCTAGTCACTGGGGCTACAACTAGTTCTGCTGGTAGGGCACACATGTTCCAAGTTCAGTTGAAAGAGTGACGAGATGCGCGAGGTTGGACCCCATCAGAGACCGAACGAGGGGGGGGGGTCGCGTTTGAGGATGATCTCAACTAGCCATGTGTCGATGTTCTCTCAGGGTTTACAAGCCAGATATGCAGCTAGTAGAGAGCACAAGTTCCAAATTCAGCTGTCAGAGTGATGGAATATGTGAGATTGTACCGCATTGGTGACCGATCGAGGGGACTCTTTACCAAGGAACTGGCGAAACGAAACGATACAGTGGTGCGTTACGAGGAGTGTACGCGGTCAATCCCGGCATTGTCCGGACCGACGCGACGCGCAATATGAATGCGTTCCTCAAGTATGGTCCCGAATTGGCCGGCCCACTCTGTCACTTGTTCCAAAAGACGCCCGCGCAAGGAGCAGCAACCCTTGAGGTGATCTGAACCAACCATGTATAGAAGCTCCCTTCAACCCTGATCGCTGGGACTGGACTGAAAATCAGGTCTGTAGCTAAAGCACACACGAGTTCCAATAAGCTCAATGGACAGAGTGGTGCGAGGTTGTACCACGTTGGAAACCAACGAGGGGCTGATGTGTTTGAGTTCGTCTCAACCCGCGCGAAGTGTCAATGTTATTCAACAAGTCCAGGCTGGAAACGAAAGTGGCTGTTGCGAACGCGATCTCCTATTCCCTCATTGATTCTACGAGAACAAAAAAGTTGAATGGGCCAAAACTGACCATCGCTAAATTCTTACAACAACGCAGTCGAATCATCGAATATGTTCGACTTCGACCTTGTGACACATATCTTATCCACTG
The DNA here is from genome assembly GCA_032274145.1 of Herpochondria borealis. Lineage (NCBI taxonomy): Eukaryota > Rhodophyta > Florideophyceae > Ceramiales > Ceramiaceae > Herpochondria > Herpochondria borealis. The sequence continues at coordinate 4,632 of JAVCKV010570602.1, read as the reverse complement.
GGGCTGTCGCAGTTCCAAACCACGAGTCAGACCTCAATCAATCATGGACCAAACGAATCCGATGTCGTTGAGTTGCTTTACCCTTTCGGCAGTCATGGTGGTCTTTATCCCATTCCTGTAGTTTTTGTATTGAGATCGCTGAGTGGAAACCCATCGACCAAGACTTGGATTCCCGGCGCACTTGGTTGGAACTTGGCCTGCGGAACGGATCAATGAAAGTGTTAGAAATTAACAAAAGTCGCATGATGGGAAAGGGTTGCATGGACACTTACAGTTTCCTTTCGTCGCGCTGTACACAACGAGTTCTTCAAACTTGTCACGCCATGCGATATCTCCTTTCTTCTTGCCCCAATCGAAACCGACTGCATCGAGCGCCAAAAGTTTCTCGTCGCTAAGCGTGTCGCGGGTACAACGCTGCTTATTGACCCAGATACCAAGTGATGTATTAGGCGGGTACTTTTGAGGTACATTGACGTGATCATATTCAGTTTTGAAGTCCGCAAGCTCACGCAATCTAGTGTACCATGTGCCGAGAGCGTCGGCTGCTCGAGGGTTCGGAGCATTCTCAAGCTCCGCTGTCGATGGATATAACCGCAACTCGGTAGGTCGTGCATGCGGGATTGCGCGGCGAGGCATTGCCGCCGCCGCCGCAGCGACTGCGACAATACCGATTCCAGCCAGTTCATTGTCGTTGTCAAGCGCAGCTGCGACTGGAAGTCCTTCTGCTGCTGGTTTCATATCATCCTCCTCGTCTTCGGTCTCAGTATCATCGTCGTCTATCGATGCGTTCCGTTGATCTGCAAGTCTTTGCGAACTCCGCTGGCGTGGAAGGCCAATATTTTGTGGTTGCAACGAAGCTGGATTCGTGTACGCCGTCGCTGCCGCGCCTTGATGCATTCCATATCCAGTCCCAGCAAGTGCTGGAAATGCTTGCCAAAGGTGACCTTGTTGGTTGAATGGTGGATCGAAGGCTGCAGGCATCGGCGCCATTCCATCGTCGAAATCTGGTGCGAACGAAGCATTGGGCTCATCTTCTTCATATTCACCTTTGTATCTCTTCGCTGTGGGCTCACTGTCCACACTCAAGGTGTCTGACGTTGTTGAGAACGATGGGATGATGGGAAACTGATTGTCGTCTCCAGGTGGCGCGAAATCCTGCTCATTCTGTGTTCTACGTACACGTTTGGCGCCACGGTTCGTTGACGCTTGCTGTGGCGCCACACCAACGTACGCTTGATTGGAGAGGTCCGCTTGGTATTGTCCACCACCTGCAACAGGCAGCATGTCCTCTGGCATGTAATCGATTCCTCGATCTTCCATTGGCGCCATCATTCTACCGCCACCTTCTTGATGCGATCGTGATGGAGGTTGTGAACGTCGCAAATTGTAGCGAGAACGTCCTCGACCTTGCTCGTTGTTTGACATTCCGTAGTAGTTCTGGCGTGGATAGTAGTAATCGTACAGCTCACCATGCATCGACGGTGAATATCGAAAGCTATCACGGAGCATCGCTGTTTCGATCAACACGATGGCAATTGTGTGCCAACTCCAAGCAACGTGCTAAACAGATCTGTACTGATAGAAGCCTTCCCAAAACCTCAAAACCTGAATGTTGAGATTCCCCTACGCACGAAAATTTGACGAAATCAAAGGAATCGTGACTGAGAGTATCTTTTGGATCGTGTTTGGATTCAGCCGCGCCAGAAAATTCCTCCGACTTATGCGTGTAAAAGAACGTGATGTCTTTCCTATCCGCCACGACACATTATGTGCCCTCACAAATTTCGCTAAGTTGACCTACATATTTCTAGTATGCGTTCCTTCAAAGTCTATGTGGTCCCTTATTTCACATAATTCAAACTATGCTGCCGAAGAGGTGCCTTGAACACTTAGCCGCAACTGCGTGTACATTTTACGGCCATTCATGTGGTTCACTTCATGTCCCACTCTAATCCTTCTTCGAGTCCTGCGTGTAGCTGTGGTATAAAGCGTTGAGGTGCAGAACGCTTTCGTTTGACTGACTCTTGTTTAGATAGCAGCGCGTCTGAGTATCTTCTTTTTCGTAAAATTAGCGAACGGTTGTAGAGAAGCTCAACTATTACTTGGAGCGTAACCACTGATTTACACGCGTCGTCCTAGGATCAGCGCGATCATGCGGTACTGTTATGTATTCTCAGAGTTGAAGACGTCGATCTCTCTGTGACTCCTGTCGGCAGTGCTGCTGGCTTACCTAGAGTTGCGTGAGTCATGAGCAGCTTGGAGTATCACCTCGAGTAAGCGCTTTCTTTGTTGATTTCTCCGCGTGTGACGTCTTCCATCACTTAAGATAGCATACACTGTGGTTTCGTCAGTCCTAGTCAAGCAGACGCATTTCTGTCTATCTATCCCGGGCGCTCTCCCTATACTGTACATCCACAACCTCCTCGAGGCAACGGAAGTCCAGATTGATACCCAATGATGCAGATGGGTGCCATAGAGAAACAAGTAAGCTCTAACGCTAGTCTTGCTGTCAGTTGCACTACTAAACTCTTCGGCAATTGAGATAATAGTCAGATATTCAAATGGCATAGGTGCCACGTTGACCACAACTTCTTCACTTGTCATAAGTATGAAATGTTGCTTGTTGCATTGCTGCGTTGGGGACAAGAATGGTTCCCTGTAGCAAGCACGCACTATGCGTCATGGTCAGCAAGGATCCATCTTCGGTTGTTCCCAACACATGTGTTGGAACACTTATTCAGATTTGGGATTGGGACCGAACCGCAGTTCCGTGGTGCAATGTATAGAAGGTATGATAGTTGCCTGAACTTGTATCAGTAAAGAAGGATACTTCGCGCGGATGCGACCTGAGGCTACGGTGGTAGCCACACATTCACTTCTAAACTCTTCGACGATTGAGATATTGTCAGAGAATATATTATTTAAGTCAGATATACAATTTGGCAAATTAGCATATTAGAGATGTCAAGTGGTGCCATGTTGACCACCAGGCCAACTCTTCACGTGGACCAAGATAGTTGCCAACATCTGTCTGAAATTGCATCGATGGAGCAAAAGAAGGAAAATCCAGGGAATCAACGTGAAGCTCTTTCCTTCGGTGGTAGCCAGAAATGTGAAATCGAGTGAATGATGTGTGATTTAGCGGAGTGATGGCATATGATGTAAACAAAATTGGGGGTCCGTGCGGATGTTCATAATTGGCTGTCTTGGCTACTCTTCAGGAAGGTATTGAAGTCCCAGCAGGTCCTCTCCCAGCAAGTCCTCTCCCAGCAGGTTCTCTTCCGTGTCTTCGCTGTATGAGATGGCGACGCATACATAAGGCTGCATTCTCATCTTGAGAGATGTATCGGCGGCCGATGATTCTTCGACGTGAATACATGTAACATCAAAGGCTGACGTTGGTGAATCTGGTTCTTGCAAGACCACTTCGACGCTTCGATTATCCGGCGAACCCCGTTTTGCATGCGACCTCGTGGGTGAATTGTAAAAGTTGTTTGATTGGGTCGTCATGATGGATGCTGATGATGACTATATGAGTGTATCTTCCAATGCTATTGGATCGCTTGTCGCTATTACTTTGTGTGGATAGGAAACAAATGAGAACCACACACGTTGACAAAACTTTCTATTGATGGACGAATTTGGGGGAGCGAGCTGATAACAACAGCAACTTGTATGAAGCAAATCACTTCTTTGTCAGTTGTCAGCATCATAATTAGGCCAGCTAGTGACTCATCCCTCCTCTATTCAAATGGCTTCATGTTCAACTCCGAGCCTTTGAAAAATCAGGTCGCTTGATTGGTTCTTGTAAAGTGTGTATAGAAAAGGATATTTAGGTGGCGATGCGTGGACTATCAAGCTTTTTACTATAGATATTCTTATCAAGGTGAACCTGACCATTAAGAAGTTTTTTATACTTTATACAATGTTGTATGTAATTTAATTTTTAAAACGTTTACAGTGGTTATATGCATCCTTTGAGACTTCGTGGAAGCAATACTAACTTTCACATTTCCCGTTTGCGCGCCAAATTAGACTAGCTATGAAGTGACCGACGTACGATGATCACGGTATCTTTAGCAGACGTCAGCCGCAGTGCCACAACGTCATGCCATCATCAGCCATCAATTGCGCGCCAAATTGGGCTAGCTATGAAGTGACCGACGTACGATAATAACGGTATCTTCAGCAGACGTCAGCCGCAGTGCCACAACGTCATGCCATCATTATTAGCCATCAATTCTCATATCGTACGTGTGTACAGTACTTCGTAGCCCTTGGCGAACACTGTCTAGCGACACCTCTGGAAGCTACGCTAGAGGGTGCCGCTCGAGCGCAAGTAGCGAGAGGTGTTCAGCAAGTTGACAAACCAACTATCGAATCAATCAAAACGTCTCGACTAGCCCAAGTAATAGTAGACGAGCTAGAACTCTACTAGATTCCTCTGATACCTCATGAAGATGGCATGCGCTCTGCTCCTTACACCACGCCGAGGCCGCGGTTGGCGATAGCCCATTGTGGGGAAGACTTGGTCAGAGTTGAGTCACACAAGGTGAATAGAACGTACACAGGAAGTACAGTAAGTCATCTTTGCTGCTAAGCTTCACTATTTCAATTACTCTAAGTTCCCTG
>JAVCKV010570591.1:0-10095 GCA_032274145.1 Herpochondria borealis | reverse complement strand
GGCTACCCACGGCGTACTGTACGCTGTACCTACCCACGCCGCCGAGTGGCGAAGTGGCGGAGTGGCGAAGGAATTTCGTGTGCCGGGGGTAGCTCAAATGTGTATGCTCCGAAGTCGGGAGTGCGCCGCCCCCTTATCGTCGTACCACACCCACTTTCAACTATCTTATCGCTCAACACCCTTCAATTCCAGTTCATCTTCACCCTCCTGGACAGAGTGACTCTCATCGCATGCTACCTCGCGCCTGCTCAACGCGCCGCAACAATATGGCCTCATTTCAACAATAAAATCGCCCCGTTCTGCAAAGGACGAGTCATCGTGACTGGCGACTTCAACGCACGCCACGTCTCCTGGGACCGTAACGCCACTTCGGAAACCCACGGCAACCATCTGTTCCGCTGGGCCAAATCCCTCAACCTTCGCACGTCAGCTCCAAGGACTCCCACCTGTCGAGACGAATCAATTGTCGACCTCTTCTTGTGCAAGGGAGTGTTCCCTACTCAGGCCATGACAGCATGTGGAAATTGGTCAGCAAAAAGCGACCACATTCTCGTGCACTGCTGTTTGCACAAAAACCCGATAAACCTACCAATCCGCGTCCCACGAAAACTGCCGGATTCATCCAAGCTACAGGAGGAGGCCCGATCCTCCTACTCACAGTCACTTCCTTCTGTCTTGGAACAAATCAACTGATGTGAATCCGACAGTGACCTCTCAACTGCCACTGAAACTTTCATCCACATCATCCTGCAGCCGTGGCTGCAGAATTTCTCCGCAAAAACTCCACGCTCCCGCGTCGGCTGGACGAAAAAATTGGAAAACCTGGCAAAACAGCGCTCACAAATGCTCCGACAGTACATGCAACAAAAATACACCTCGACCAAAGGATCAATCAAATCTCTCGACAGAAAAATCAAACGCGAAAACCTTTCAAACGCGCATGCCGCGGCCAAAGATGCAACGGATTAAATCAACTCGCTTCCTCACAAGAAGCTGCTATACGCCCACAATCGAAGGAGACACATGCACTGCGCGGTTCGCCCCTCGCCAGGTTCATACTTCTGGCCTGTCCGCGTGCCCGATGACACTACCCCCGAATTTAAAAGACTCGGCGAACGCGCCATCTCTCACGCTCCAAAAAATCGGGCCGCGGGACCCGATGGCCTACTCACCGATATGTTTGAACTGACACCACAACTTTTTGCGACCTGCATCACTGCCGTATGGAAAAATGCTGGAAAACTACGCTTCGTTCCCTCGCTTCTCTGTACGAGCCTCCTCTTACCGATCTACAAGAAGGGCAATGCTGAGGACCCCTCCAACTTCCGGCCTATCATGCTAATCTCGCATGTCCGTAAGGTCCTATCAATTGCAATTGACCAGCAGGTATGTGCTGCATACTCGTTCCACGCTCTACAGTTCGGCTTCACCCGCCACTCCGGCACGTAACTCGCATGTTTGAACGCTTACAGGATCTCACGGTCCGGTCGTTCGTGTATGGCCCTCCTAGACCTGAAAGGAGTCTACGAATCAGTGCGCAGAGATGGCCTACTCTCGATATTTCTCGCCCGACTTCCCAACCACTTGACAGACATGATTCACAACCTCTTGCTAGATGTCTCCTTCAACAGCAAGAATCAATTTGCCCACTTCAAAGGCTCAGTGACGGTCGGTGTACCACAAGGGGACCCAATCAGCCCGACACTCTACAATATCTTCATGTACACCCATCATCGCTGGTGTTCTGCCTACACCCGGCTTTGTCCGTCACCGCACTTCCCGTGCTCCTTTTCCCTTTTCCCCATCATTTCAACCGTTTTTCCACCGACTGAACGGCTAGCCCACTGGGACCGCGCTTACACGCTGTTTTGCCGGTCACCTGAGCTTCCCGGAAAGGAGTCTTCGGACCCCTCGTCTGCACCTAGGTGCGAGAAGTCGACCTTTCTTGTGCGTGCTTGTTTTTTCCCGCCATCCCACGCTCCTTCCAGTAAGGGTTTGCACGACACTCTGAAGGGCCCATTTTCCGGCTATTTCTGCCTCTATCAGCGGTTTCCAAACGTCGTGGACGTCTTCTTCGGATACATTTTCACCTTCTTAACCAATTCACTCGTCTCGATGGACTCAGTCAGATACTAACCGCGTATTTTTCGTACAAACCCTTGCTGCGAAGAGCGCGGGAGCGCGGAAAACAACGAAACACCGAATGGTCGACGTCCCGCACCAGGGTGCTGACGAGGGGTTCAAAGCCTCCTTTCCAGGCGGCTCAGGTGAGTTGTAGAGTAGCGCGTAAGCGCGTTCCCAGAGGGGATATCCTTTCAGGTGGTGGAAACACGGTAGAGAAGTGGGGTAACAAGCACGGAAGTGCGGTGACGAGCACAAGTCGGTGCGATGACGGAACACAGCCGATTGTCGGCAGAACACCAGCGATGGTGGGTGTACGAATTGAAGTCGTTAGAAGCGACTCGTCGCGTAGTAGACAGCAGAATAGGTGCAGAAATATCGTGCCCGAGAGATATCTTGTAGGGCCTCGTCAGGCTGGGTTACCCAAACAAGCGCTGTGGCGCGGGATGCTGCAGTCGTCTTGGCTTACAGCTGGATCAAGGCTGGAAAGCGGGTATCAAGGTTCCGAAGCGCGGAACAAAGGCGAATTTCTCACAGAAGAGCTCGCTTGCCTGAGGAATCCGAGGCGGATATATCAGACGCTGTAGTTTGAAGCCCAAAGTGACTTAGCTTTATAAATGAAAGGCCAACTTGCGGTTGCCCCATTAAGTACCAAAGGGAGCCGCTATTCGGCCCCTGAGGTACGGTATTACTACGGCGCCGAGGCGCAGACCCGCAACTTACCTATAGGGGTGCACGGAACCCGGGGCCACAAGGCCCGGGTTGAAAGCACGCCCCAGAGGCGGGATCCAGAAGATAACGTGCGCAGTGGCGCGGGTCTTGGAGAACCCCGTGAGGCTCCGGGGCGCGAGCTCGATATATATTCCCATGACGCCGATGCGCGGTCTTGACCTCCGAATCCACAGCTTGGCGGGCCTGTTTTCGTTCGGCTCCTTGGAGCTCTAGGACGTGCTTACCCTGCGCATTGCGCGAAACAAAAGGGGACGGACTGTAGAACCAAGCTCGGGTGTCGCGGCGCGAGTCATTGTATGTATATCCCCTCACTGTGCCCAAAATAAATGGGTATGTGGCACGTGCATCTAGGTGCGATTGGCGCAACCCAAATTGGCGCATTACGCCCAAATTCAGCCAGCAAGCCAAGATTCGTCATGCAAATAAGTGCTTCCTCGCACCCTGTACGTACCCACTCCGTACTTTACATGTCTCTGTAAGAAGTGGAACGGCGCGGATTGGTGTAAATTTCCCAGCACACCGTGCGTCTTATCCGCGTATAGCTAATGCCTTATCCCTGCGCCGCACTTTACATGGCCTCACAGTCCTGGGATGACGTATAAATCGGTATCGAATTCAGCCCTGCGGGGCGTGGCTTTTTTGCATCGGTATTCTGGTACGGGATAGGATCCCAGCGAATTTTTGCAAGTTACGCGACGTTCTCCTACCGTTGGAGGATCAAGCGCATAGCGCGTTCTGAACCACATTATGTAGGGCCTAATTTTAATAGCGCACTGTAGATTTGTCGCATTAAGAACTATCCTAATGTTGTTTCCGATAGGATATTGTGAGCAGGGTGAGTTCCTAAGAATCAGTAATATTATTTATTTATACGCACTGTGGCGTATGAGAAGCGCCGTAAAATTCCAGAGGAAACCAGAGCGAAAATAAGACGCTTGAAGTGACCCTATGGACTATTCTTCCACATCGGAAGATTCCATATACATCAAAGGAGAGTTTAAAACGGTCTAATCGCATGATATTTTAACATTATGGTCTTTCTTTAGCCCATTTTTGAACCACTCTTTGAATTTAGCTTTTCTCTTGGGACTTTTCTACCTGTATGGTAATTTCGCAGCTCTTCAGGCGTCACGGAATCTGTTGAGTCGATTTCGTGATGATATTCTGCAGTCAGTGGATATTGCGGACTGGATTGACCAATAACAGAAACTGGTGCTCTAGATAGATAAGTACCACGTTTTGACAGCGGTAGTAGCTTAAAATGGTTGTTTGGAGGATTGTAACCAATCTGGGAGCAAAATTCTGGTTTTCAAAAGCTACACGGTTCATTATCACACCTGAATATTACCACTTTTGTCTGGAGTGGGGAGAAGGTAAAGGTATCCCATGCGGCTTCTAGAGAGAAAAAAGGCGAACCAACTCATCTTTGTCTCTTTAGATAGGCAGGATTTCAACATTTGCTTAAAGTCTTTTGGTTCTGTTTCGGGGTCCTGGCTAATGTCTGGATTCAATGCAAGAACAAATTTTCCTTCACTTTGGCAACAATTTGAGTTCAAATTTCTGGATGCACTCGGCTACAAAGTTAAAAATTGCAACGTCACTGAGGGGCGATGGAAACCGAGAGAAGAAATAACGTGGGTCGCACCGCGATGCGCCGGCTGTTTTACTGCGCAGCGGCCGGCGGCGGGTCGTTAAGTACCTTGAGCCGGCCCGGCTGCGCGGGAACGCCCGACACGCGGGAAAGGAGGACTAAGTGGCGATCAATACGTCGGCGCGGGAAAATGTGGTGGAGTGGTGAACTGGTCGGGTGTCCTACAAGGCGTCCTGGCGGAGCGAGTGCCGACATGGTGCGACATTGCCGGGCGCGAAGACGTCTGACAGTCACAAAGTCGTTACATTTCTTTTAATATTCATTAATTAAATTAAATGTAAAATGTTTCTTCTTTTTTTTTTAGGGTTGCTCGTTTTGTAAATGAATAATTGGCTTTGTGCCTGCTTGTGCAGCCTTCCTGTGAGGGGCACCGGGGGTGCCCGTTATTGGAGCAGGGCTAAGACACACGCCGATTCGGATGGGATTGGTTGGCAGCGGTAGTACATGGCGTATCTAATAAAGTGTGTATCTTATAAAGTGCGTAATCGGCGACAAGTTCATGTTGTCGCCGATTTGGACTTTTCGTGCACAGTGTACAGTACAGTAAAGTTCTGGATGGAAACCTCGCGAGAAGAGGTGATGCCTGGCGGTACTGTACGGTACAGTAGGCAGGCGAGCGGGTCTCAATGCAAGTGGTCTCGATAGTTGGCACGTGCGCGTCCACAGGGTTGTAAAAAGACGACGGTGCAACGGCGCTCGTTTCGAAGCATAATTGGCCCGGACCGAGTGGGCCTCAACACCCGCCTTTTCACGGCATGTGACGCCCGTCGGATGACGCCCGTCGGTTGACACCCGTGCCATCTATTGGTGGGCTAATTGTGGGCTAATTGTACACCCCTGCTTGTCACGGTTCACGTCTAATGAAAAGAAAGACAGTCTGAGCTTTGTTGCGAGTCACACGATTGATGCCCTCGCCTCACCCGCTCCCCGTCCGCCGTCGACAGGCCTAGCGCCTTGGCCTGCCAAACAAATTCCCGTCCACACTCCAAAACTCAACTCCCCCAGCTTCTGTTTCCTCATTCCTTCTTTCCTTCCGTCTCGTTCTCTCCCGCTCCATCCCATGGAGCGACCGGTGGTCGTGCTTTCGCACAAGGCCGTCAGCACATTCCGTGCCCCCGTGCTGATTTTCACCATCATCTACGTTCTGTCGCTGGGCCTTCTTCTTCTTCCGCAAGCCCTGCCAAATCACGCCCTGTCGAACCACGCCCTGACCGCAAGCGACCTCTCCGCGTTTGCGTCCGTGCGTCAGTACGGCGTGGAGCGACCGACGCTCAAGGTGATCACGCTCGCGTTCAACGTGACGGAGGAGCATGCATCGGTCGAGCACAACTGCGCGCTGCTGTCCTCGACGCGCCACACGCTAGAGGTGCACACGGACGACGTGACCCGGTCGTACTGCAGGCGGTGTCGCTGCGTGAAGTATGCGCCCGTGAACTGTTCTTGTTTCAAGCCGACAAAGCGAAACTGCGCGTTGTGCGAGAAGTTGGATTTCGTGCTACGCATGATCCGGACGCATCGGTCGTTTGTGTTTATGGACAGCGACGTTGTGTTGCTGCGACCGGATTACATGGAGCTGCTGAGCGCGCGGACGGTGGACTTTGACTTTCTCGCCATGTACGACGACTGGGGCGGGCCTTGCGAGGCCAGGTATACGACGAGCATCAACTCTGGGCTGATGTTCTTGCGCAAGGTGGACGGGCTCGATTATGAGGATATCCGACGGCTCATGTTTCAGCGACGCACCAACGATGACCAGGGCGTGATTTCGGCGTTTGTGATGCAGCACTATGCGCGATGGGATACGCTCAGCCTCAAATGGCATTGTCGATCGATCTGGAAACGGGGCAAGGACATCAAGCCGGCCGAGTGCTTCGCGTTCCACGGGCGCGGCGCACGGCTGCAGTGGTTTTTGCGCACAATCAACCGGACGCTGCTACGCACAGGGTGAGGAAATGTGGACGAGGGTGAACAAAGGTGAACAAAAGGTAGCCGTGTTGGTACTCTGTTGTAGTGTAGTGTAGTGTACAGTAGCCGGATAACAGTGTGCCATTCGGCTACCGCAGGATGTGGATGGGCGTCAACGAAACGGTCTGTTTCTCGTCTTTGTTGCTTTGTTTGGGAAGCGAATGAGCGGGGTGGGTGCGCGCAGTTGCGAAAAGTGTCGCGAGAAGGGACGTGGATGCACACGTCAGCCCCTCGCGCCAACTGCACAATACCGCTCAGCAAATCAACGCACACCGAGCAATGACCTTTGCCTTGTTACGAAAACAAGGCAAGAGGTACTCTCGCCCAGTAACCCCACTCCCTCTTTCTCACTTCCATGCATGTCTGTAAGCTGTCAAGTTGCCGTTCGTATTCAGAAAACGTAAACCCCAAAAAACCCCAAAAAACCCCAAAAGCAAAAAGCAAAAAGCAAAAAGCAAAACGAAATGTAGTGCTGGCGACATACAGTTTGTAAGGTTACAGTCACTTACAGATCAACCCCCGGCCCCCGCTCAGGTGGCTCAGAACGGCATCGGATTTCGCACTCGTTGTGAGGCTCCTCACCTATAAAAACACCTTCCCACTGAACACAGGCAACATTCCGCCCTCCCCTCGCACCTCAATCCAAGAGTCAGACGCGCCTACCTCGCCTTTACCTTTTCTTCTCTTTCTTTTCCCGGACCCACCCCCATTTCTAGCGCTTCGACGTCTCTTCGTCCTCCGGGAGTCGGACACCACGTTGCCTATCTACCATTCCAAGCCACGAGCACCGTCTTAAAAAGCCTGCGTAATCAAAAGTAGAAAATTCCATTTTTTCCCTTCCCTATTCCCACCACTTTAAGCGCTTCAAGTACTCAATCATACAGTATTCAAACAGAGCTTGAACGTGCCTCCTCCACAACCCCCGCGCCGTCGCCGACCATCCACCATCATCGCCGACAATCTCCTCGCCGTACCCTCACTCCATCGCTTCACCTACAGAAGACTGCATCTGTGCAAGCCGCCCCACGACCCACCTGCCCCTTCCTTTGCATCCTGTGGACGTTAAAGAAAGAGCCTGAACTGCTTCACGAACCAGCTCACCCATCAGATCCACAGCGAAAGCAACAACAGCAATTGCAGAAGAAACACGGAAGGAACAAGAAAACAACAACAACAACAACAACAACCGACTTCGCACAAACACACACACACACACACTCGTGCTTCCTAACCTCATCAAGGGATTTTACGGAAACGCTCACCAAACCTGCCACAGCATGAGGGATTCAACGCACCCAACTCGCTCGCGTTCCTCGATCCTCCCGAGTTGTTCGTCCACCGTCGCGCTCTGCGCACTGCTCGGGTTCACCATTCTCTCAGCCAGTGCCTTCCTGCTCTCCCCTGTCGTCACCTCCCGTCTATCATCATCAACCCCGTCGCTACATGCCCTAGCCGCGTCGCTCTACTCGTCGCCGTCAGCTCCACGTTGTGCGATCGACGCGGCACGCGTCCCACTCAAGGTGATCACCCTCGCATTCAACCTGACGGAGGAGCACGAGACGGTGAGCCACAACTGCGCCCTCATCACATCGACTGGACGACACACGCTTGAAATTCACACAGACGATCTCTCCCAGCCGTACTGCCGACTCTGTCGCTGTGTGCGCTACCGTCCGATAGGATGCACCTGCTATCACCCGGAGCAGCGAGACTGCCCGTTATGCGAGAAGCTCGACTTTGTGAAGAAGACGATCCGGTCCAACCACGAGTTTGTGTTCCTTGACAGCGACCTCGTTGTGCTCCGCAAGGATTTCTTCGACCTGCTCGGCGTGCGCACGCACGACTTTGACTTTCTCGCCATGTACGACGATTGGGGCGGGCCGTGCAAGCATCGCTACACGACGAGCATCAACTCTGGACTGATGTTTGTGCGGCGCGTGCTGCCGCGGAAACGGTATGATGATCTGCACGCGATCATGGACCGACGTCACACGAATGATGATCAGGGTGTCATTTCGCACTTTATTCGAATGAATTATGAGCGATGGGACACGCTGAGTTTGCGGTGGCATTGCCGATCGATCTGGAAGACTGAGAAGAACATCGCGCCGCACGAGTGCTACACGGCGCACATGCGCGGGCCGAGACTGCGCGAGTTTCTGCGCTCGATCAACTACACGCTGCTCGACAGCGCGGCGGTGGTGGCGGCGGCGGCGGAGGCGGCGACGACGCGTCGGACGTGAAGAGTTTGGGGGAAGAGGGGATCTGCGGTTTGCGTGGGTGTGTGGACTCGAACTGGCGGTACTGTGGTGAGGCGGTACACTGGGGAAGTGAGCAGACGGGGAATATTGGAGGGCAAGGGAGCGGAGGCGGATTCGGGGTACGGAACATTATAAATAGGGTAGTGTACAGTATGAGGGGCGACGGAAGACGCGTTTTGTGATGAGAAGAGAAGAGAAATTGAACGAAAGTACAGTACATGTGCGAATAATGTTGTACGGCAAGCTCCCGCCACTGGCGGCGCATCGTGCACGTGGCGTCAGGGCGGGCAGTGGGATTGCCTACCACCAACGCCACTGACGCCACTGACGCCACTGACGCCACTGCCGCCACTGCCGCTTCTGCCGCAAGCGTCGACGTTGCAAACATGGACTGTCGGGCAAAGTTGGGCGCCGTCATAGATCGCTTATCGATCTTCAAGCTGGTCGCTTGAAGCAGTATACAGCAGTATACAGCAGTATTCAGCAGCATACCCCCATAATATGGCATTATGACAAGCACAGCAGATATAGATAGAAAGTTCGTTGTGCTGAACCGGAAAGTGCACGACAAAGTGCGGCGCACACGTATCGACAATCGGGCGAGAGTATGGGGAAGCACGGGTCAGGGATTGGAGTAAAGGTTACGACAAGTAACAGGACGGAGGCAAGGCCAGTGAGAAGGGACTTTACGTCGAGTCGTCAACGTCATGGGAACCTTAGTTTTGCCTATTGTTTGCAGAGCAGTAGCCGCAGGTTACTACAGTACATGCATACAGTATCTGTCCGTGAACACCTCCGCAAAGAAAAGAGTAGCCTGCGGTCCGACAGTGCCAACCGGCCCTGCGGGGCCGATTAGCATTGTCGAGACAAGGTTATTGAAAATTAGTAATCATGAGCCGTCCAAAAATAGAAAACGCATCAACTGCTTCCCCTTCATGAAAAGGTATAGAAGATAACGGTGGATACATAGTTCAACCTGAACCTACTCCTGCTTCAGTTATTGATGATGTTAATAATAAAATTAAAGAGGGAGGTAATAATCAAAAAGACAAATTATTTAACCGTGGAAAAGCCATATCTGGAGCTGCAATTAAAAGTGGAATAAATCAATTACCATAACTCCCTACTAATACTGGCATAACTAATGCCCGCAGTAGTGAACTTATGTCATTTGAACAAGTCAATGTCCGAATAAAGATTTGCACAGCAGTAATCTGTGCAGAGTTCAACATAGCATAGGTTGCACGAAAGAATGCCCAGTACGGATCAATCAGAATTTGATATAGCCATTATCGGTATGAGCTGTCGGCTACCCGGTTCAAACACCCTTGAACAATTCTGGTCTAATCTCGCCAGCGGTACCGA
>JAVCKV010570580.1:0-10097 GCA_032274145.1 Herpochondria borealis | reverse complement strand
TGGTGGTGGTGCTGGTGCTGGTGCTGGTGGTGCTGGTGCTGGTGCTGGTGCTGGTGCTGGTGCTGGTGCTGCTGGTGCTGGTGGCGGTGCTGGTGGCGGTGCTGGTGGTGGCGGCGGTGCTGGTGGTGGTGGCGGCCCCCCTGGACCTGGTCCACATGGCCTCCCTGGCCCTGCTCCAGACTACAGGTGCAATGGACTTCAGATCATTAGAAACACAGCTGGCCAGGTGGAACCCTATGGTGGCAACACTCCAACTTTGGCAATGCTGCCAGAGAGGCTTAGGCATGGACGTGTCCACTACCCATGCAGAGCTGCTATTGTCTACACTGTCTTTTCTGATGCTAGACGATGCGCAATTCCTGATGGTCATGACAATCCCAACATTTTTGCCCCTGGCCAGGTGAAGCGGACAGCAGTTGGGTTTCTGGAATTGGTGGCTGGTCTCACAACTAATTTCTATGTCAAAGGACCCAACAATTGCCCAGCTGTCAACAGTGGGGTCTCTGTGGAATCACTGTCGCAAAGCCCCTTGACCCAGCCTGACTGGACTGGAAACCCAGCCCACCAGGTCCCTGTGAGAACCCTAGTCCAAGAGGCCATGGACATAATCGACAGCCTTGGAGCCTTCCGCCTTGGTCCACATTGCCCCTACACTTCTTCAGAGTCTCTTTCCGTGAGAACCCAGCATGGTTTCATGAGGACTCAGATCCGATCTAGAGTGCAATCTTTCTTTTCCAACAGAAGGGGCAACAGGGCTGTCAACGGTGGATTCTACCACACAACTCTCTTTGATGCTGGGGACCACCTGCGCCATGGATTTGGACCACTTGCTCCAAGAAACAACCCTCGTTTGACCCAACGATCTCAAACCCAAAATGCCATCTACATGCCTCATGCCCACATCATTGGAATGATCCAGCAGGTTGATCCAGGCATGGGCAATGAGCTAGATGGTGTCCCATTGACTCGAAGAACTGATTTTGCCACTGCACTTAGGTTCTTTAACTCCCACCCAGGACAAGGATGGTAAATAAACTTTGTTTTTGCCCACTCCAAAAGTCTGCAATCACGTTTGGTCCTTTGTCAGACCAGTCAAAAGTGTGATTTGTCCCTTTGTTAGATCTGGCAAAAGTGGTGACATCACTAGTTTCCACATTCCATCAGTCAAAAGTGGTGACACTAGCTAGTTTCAATTTTCAGTCAAACTAGTTTCAATGTTCGATCAGTCAAAAGTGGTGACACCACTAGTTTTAACCACCCACTTTTTGAGTCTTTCCTTGTTTGCAAATTTCAGAGTCAAACATTTTCGCATTTTAAGAGAACAACACATAATTAGATCATTTAAAAGTGGGCCCACCTCCTCCTCTAGTTCCCACCCCAAGCCACCAAGTAGTGCTTTGGATCCTGGACCACAACCTTTCCTTCAGAGTTTATAGCAAGAGTCACGGCAGTGTTGTGACAGAAGGCAGCACCAAAAAAGCTCTGGGAAACACCAGGACCTAGTCTTGCCGATAAGCCAAGTCCCTCCATGACAAAGAACTGAAACACCTCCCAGTCTGGCGGAAGGTCACCCACATCTGCATAACCACAAGAAGTGGCCCTGCTCTGGCCTCCAAATCTTTTTCCCCAAGATAGCAGGTTTTCAGTTGCAGCTCCAGTCAAACCTAGCCTCTCCGTTTTTGGAGGTGCCTTTCCATTCACCTTCAAAGGACCTTGCAACTCTTGCAGGTAAGCAACCTGGCGATGCTCCTTCTCTAGGTCCCTGGAATCGGCGTGACAACTGTTTGCCCAAAGCAGGAGTTGCTCAGGGTGCCCCATGTTGAAGATGCCATTTGTGCATATGCTGTTGAGGATGCTCCCAGGTGGCAGTCTGTAGGCTCTCTCCACCAACCTGAGATGGTCATGGTGTAGCAAATTTCCATAGCACATTGCAATCCTAGCCATTTCATTCATGGCAGGATTTGTGGCCACCAAGGCATGTGGGTTTCTAAATTGTTTTCGCCAGTAGTCTGATCTCCCTTTGTTGGACGGTCCACAAACCACATTGTCCAGAGGACGGCTGCACCTGCGTTGCTTAGTGTAGGTGTTGTGACCAGCAGAGACAGTGATGCCACGAGACCCATAGCCACCATGCTTGCTGTAAATGCCGTGGAGGGCATGGCACAGAGTGGGATTTAGTGAGCCCATGGGCAGCAAGGGTCCTCCTGCCGCAAGGACATGTAGCTTGTCCACTCCTAGCTTGGACGCTAGGTCCAAAAATTTGGTTCCATTCACAACAAAGTGGCTGGTGCTTTGGTCGATCGAGGCACAACCGTGGCATTTGGTCAAGATGGTGGATGCAGGGCCCTCATATGTTGAGACCCAGGTTGCTAGGTGATTGCCTGATGGCCTTCTGTAGTCGGTCACTGTGTATCCTGAAACACTTGCTGCCTCCAGTGCTTTCAGCTTCTCGTCGAATTCCTTTGTGGAGTGGATGCCAGAGCAGTTTTTCGAGAGTGCACACAAGGAATCCTTTGTCAGCAGACTGTATGACGAACCAATCCTTTCTGCATGCATGCGGGGCACGTGAAAGAGCCCAGCTCTAGTGATAGCAACTGCGCTCCCTCCCAGTTTCAGTTCCCTTCCGTCCAACCTGTCCCAGGGGATCTTGTTCTGAACCACGACCAAATGACTGCCATATCGAACCTTGAGTTCCTTGGAGACTCTGGGATTCGCTTTGTGATGGTCTTCGCCATTGATGCCAACGCACAGGGGCACCCTCTCGATTCCTGCCTTTCCACTAATCAGAACATCAGGGGGTATGAGACGGCCCATCAGGAGCTCATCTGGTCCCTCAAGAGAGAAAGAAAAGCCTCCGTCTTTTTTGTCGGTCGTGTCAGCCTTTATTCCCTCAGTGCAGTTTTTACTTTCACAGGGAGCCATGACAAGATTGACAAAGAAAGCCCCTTTTCCCTTGGGCAGCTCTCGAAACAATTCGGGGGGGGACTGCCCTAGCTTTCTTTTCACACCAGACAGGTCACATGTTGCCCTTTCACATGCAGTGCTAAGCTGAATAGTGCCCGATCGCAGCCATGGCTTTAAAATTGTGTCGTAAAAGTCCACAGGCGTTTCCTGGGGGGCTGTGTACAGGTGGTCCAAAGCCGCAGCAGTTCCCTCAAACGACAGATAAGCAATTTTGTGGACATCGCAACCTAGGCAAACAGCAAGAGAGTAGCCAGGTTGACCCACATCCTTTATCATCATGGTCGCAAAGAGACCTCTCCTTTTGACATCGCAAAGCTGCCTTGACTCCACCCAAAGGTAGCTCTTTGTGGGCGCTGGGCTAGGACCAAGTCGCATTCCGCTCAGACGGTGATGATTTATCTGTAGTGTCCCGCCATGGTCAATGGCATGCCAGTAGTTTCCAGTTCCACTCTTTGGCGAGTCTATAACTTTCACGGTTCCCTAAGAGAGGAGGCACAGTAGGTGAGTGAGGAAGGCTAAGTCAATCCATGGGGGCACCTCCAAGGGCGTCTCCAAGGGCGTCGCCACGGGCGTCACCACGGGCCAATCCACGGGCCTCTCCACGGGCCTCTCCACGGGCCTCTTCACGGGGGCACGCAACAACTGAAACAGCCAAGGTACAGCAAATTCGTAGACAGACTCAATTGAAACACAAACTAAACTCACCAAGGGCAAGGTCCCAATTGTCGCCATCAGGCTTGTGCTTGCTTGTACTAGCTAGCTACTAACCGGAGATGATGAATCTAGCGAATTCTCTTCTTTTTGGGTGTTTGCGATTTTTTAGTAGCCTGTGCAGGATACAGGTTGTTGAACCTTCCTGAATGACCCACACCATGACCCGTTTTTCTCTGGCTTGCGAAAGATCCGCTGCAACCACAACCAACCAACCATTGGCGCCCCCACCACACAACTAACCAACCTCAGCCATAAAACTGATGGACTCAAGTGTTGCGGCTTCCTGCACTATAAAACTGGACAAGCTAGTGGATTGGATGTCTCCCCTATACGAATGGACCCGAATTCCCGAACATAAGCTGCTTGATCCCTGAGAATTACCCCCCTCTAACGAGTGTGGTTGCCAGGCACCAGTGGATGTTGCTACCCTACTACGAACGGAACACTACCAGGCACCAGTGGATGTTGCTACCCTACTACGGACGGACCACTACTTGTGTGGTGCACAGAGATGGGCATGACGTAGCGTTGTTGTTTACTTTTCTGTAGCTAGCTAGACACATTAGCTAGTAGTAGTTGGACTACAGTGGTCCCGTGGAGGCGCCCGTGGAGAGGCCCGTGGAGAGACCCGTGGAGAGACCCGTGGAGAGACCCGTGGAGCTCAAAGACTCAGAAAATGTTTGATTCTCGGAAAATGTTTGACCGGCACTCAGAAAATGTTTGACCGGCATTCAGGAAATGTTTGATTCTCAGAAAATGTTTGATTCGCGACTCAGAAAATGTTTGATTATCAGAAAATGTTTGACCGGCACTCAGAAAATGTTTGACCGGTACTCAGAAAATGTTTGATTCGAGACTCAGAAAATGTTTGATTCGAGACTCAGAAAAGGTTTGATGCGTACTTGTAGAAATCAATACTGTCGTGTCACTGGTTTTGATGGCTCCAAATCTTGATGACGCACGCTTTGCGGAGAATTGCGGTTGTGTCACCAGTTTGTGGTTTCTCAACCCTGGCCACGCATGTTTTTGCAAATTCTAAATGGGCCTGCCACTCGGTAAGTTACCAATCACAGTGACGCACGCTTGTGCAATTTCCAGATGGTGAAGTCCTACTTGCAGTCACGCCTTGGATATTTGTCGACAGGAAAGATCCGGCTCAACAAGAACCGTTGACAGCTGCTAACGCCGGCCCTTTGCTCTCTGAAAACCTTTGACTGGCTCAGAAAATGTTTGACATTGGCTCAGAAAATGTTTGACTGCACTCCACGATTTCGATAAAATAAAAGCAAGCATTTCCTTAGTAGCAACAACCTCTCAACAATGAGCAACAAAGACAATATCCACAGCAGACCTGGCGTCTCCAACAAGGACGCGGCCCCTTCCAGCTTCGACAACCAAACGCTTGTCCATTGTAGATGCCCGCCGATTGGAACTAAGGTTTACCTTTACGGCGAACTCAACGCATTTCTTGGAATCATGAACATGAAGAAGGTCTACATGTCTTGGGAGTTGGAAGCCGCGTTCGGAAGGTTCATTGTTTCCTGCCAGCGATGCAAGTCTGGCTTCACCATTGACAAGCAAGGCAACGTGTTGGACAGCTCTGAATGCACCTGTCGGAACCTACCCATTCCCAATTGCACGGAGATGGCGGATGGCTTTGCCACATTGGAAGCCGCCAGGAGTGCCGTGGTGCGGTACTTGAACTCTTTGGGTGTTGGAATAGCACATTTCAAGGCGAGTGCCCCTCTTGGCTACCCTCTAACTGGACACTCTCGAGGCAAGAACAGGTCAGCCATGTTCCTAAAGACAACGGGCGCCCAGAATTGGTTTCACCTCGTGATTAGAAGGGGCCACACAGCTGGCGGCATCCGGTTCATTGCAGATGTTCCTGCGACAGCCTTGGGGATCAGTGCTTTCTCCCTTGGCTCTGTCCCCACCCCTCTGGATGTGTTGTCTGCCCCCCCTGCTCCCTCGGATACTGCCGCCGTGCCCATTGCCACTGCTTCGCCTTTCGCTACCAATGCGGCAATCCCCGCTGTCGCTGTGGCTGATGCGGCCTCTGCTAGCTCAATCTCCCGCGTCTCTGCTGGTGCCATGCTCACAACCTCCACTGCGCTAATCCCATTTGCAGCTTCACCTTTCGCTGGCCCTGCTGTTGCCAATCCTCCAGCAGCGCGATCACCAGACGAAACCTCCACCACCGCCTCCCAGATGCAGGAAGCAGCCTCGGCTTTGACCGCCATGGTGCTCATGGCACGCAACCCCTGGGCATCTTTGAACACTGCCCCTGTCCCTCAAGCTGTTGTCCCTCAGGCTGTCGCAGCTTCTGGTGCCAACCTCAAGACAACAGGATTGGTTGACGACCCAATGCCTGACCCAACAGAGAAAGAAGTTGCTCGCTGCAGGGTCTGCGATGAAGCGAAACCCTTGTACACCGTCTACTGCAAGTGCACAGAGGATAACTCACTCTGTTTCAACTGCATTCACAGATGCAAGTTCACCAGGCCAAACGACAAGGGCCAGTCCGGCATCATTCACCTGCAGAAGAGAACAACTGAGGTTGGTTTTCCCTGCCCCTTTTGCAAAGCTCTGATTTCCCACTTCTCTGAACCTGGGTGCGACATGAAATGCCAAGTTCAGATGCCTGCTTCCTTTCTATACATGCGCCCTGTGGAATCATGTCGTCTGCAAGATCAGCTCCCAGCTTTCAAGCACTATGTGAAACCCCTCATGGAGGAGCGCTCCCACCTGGGCAACCTGGTCGTGATCAAAGAAACGCAGATCGGAGACCTCAAGGAGCAATTGTCGGAGCGGTTGACTAGGACCCAGAGTGCATCTATTCGCAGCCGAGTGGAGGCCTTGAAGGAGCAGATCAAGGAACACAAGGAGAGAATTCCCAAGATCGAGGACGACATTCCAGGTTGGGCAAAGGACATCTACCAAACTTTGCCAGTTCCCTCCAGGAAGAATGTGGAACTTGCCGTTGCCACTGCAAGAGGAGAGGTGGTGGACATGATGGATGACGAGGACGATGATGATGAGGACTACGTTGCCCCTGGGGGAGGTGTGGTTGGTGAAGTGACGGACTTGGCCGATTACAGTTCTAGCGAAAACTAGGCAACCGTCAAGAGGCTTAGTTAGTGATTGTTAACATTGTGTCAAGATTAGATTGTCGCTTTTCTAACCTCTCTTCTTTGGGCAACTAGGCAAGTACTTGTCAACTGGCGGGAGGTCTTCTGTGGTCCAGCCTAGCATGTTCAAGGCTGCTTGATTCATGGCAAGGGCTGCAACGACTCCAGCACATTTTTCGTGATTCTTTCTGCACTCTTCCATCTTTCTCTTTCTCTTTTCTGATTTCGAGAGAGTTCCCCATGTTGGGTCTCCCTCAAACTTCTCTGCCCTGCGCCTATCTCGGTAAAGAGGAGGCATTTCGGTGCTGGGCATGCTGTCCTTAGACTGATAGCCATTGCTGATGACAACACACCTCGTGACATCCCTCCTGAAAGTCTGGAATTGGCTGTTGTAAGTTAGGGTTTTTTTGGTGGGAAACCCTGGTGAGCTCTGGCTTGCCTCCGTCTGCTCCAGCATGGGGTCCACAGCTCTCCTTCCATTTTTGTCAGGTGGCCCGAGCTTGAGCTTGCTCAGGAGGAGCTGGTGCTCTTTTTTCATTAGGACAACGTGTTGGTTTCCATGGACTGGGCAAGAGAGGTAAACACAGTCGGGGGGCAAGTCACTGGTTGTCTTCCATGATTTGGATCCGAGGACCTCCAACCTCTTTGCATTGCCCGCTCCTGGCCTTTCCCTGGGTGGACCCGTGCCCCCAGTGAGGACAGCTTGTCCATTCACCAAGTTTTCAGAGTCCTCAGCTCCAGCCAAAGTTGTTAGTTCTTCTTTGTCCGTTTTCTCCTCTGGGTTTGTCGCCTGCCTTTTTTCCAAAGGTTTTCTGGCTGTTGGGAAGAGCCAGAGTCAGCATCGGAGAAACAAGAGACAGAGTTGCCCTGCCGCACAAACTTACCTTTTCTAGCTCTTGTTTTTTTCTTCTTTTGGTCAAGGTCCCAAAGGTTTTCGAACTGGGCTAGCCAATCAATCACAGCTGTCTCGTCTTTAGTGAAGGCATTGCACTCCGAGTCCAACGCCAGCCTTTTGCCAGGGGGGACAGAGGCTAGCAAACCAACCAGTGAGGTAGTTAGAGCCCACAGGTGCTTCAACTGTCCCAAAAAATGGGAGTGGGAGCAGAAAGCGGCTAGCAAATTTGTGCTCTCTCTGGTTTTCTCGAGGCATTTTTCAACGGGTTTTAGCCTCTCTTCCCACATTTGGTCAGAATTATCAATGTCAACAGAGTCAACCATTGCCTCCAAACAGTGTTGGTAAAAGACGTGACCAGCCTCCCCCTTGAGCCTCGCAAAGGTGGTCTTGAGCAAAGGGGTGACAAAACTGCGAATGAATTGCACGGTGATTTCCTGAGTTAGGGCAACTGCAACTCCAACCATCGGATCAATTCCTAAGTTCTCTTGCACTCTGCCATTTAAAAAGGTCACAAGAGAGTCCACCAAGGGGGCCACATTAGTCGTCAGATCACGGGCAATCTGGACTGACCTTGCATGGGTCATTTTTCCCTTCTGGGCACAGGCCGCCAGAAGACCTCCTAACGTTGGTCCAGAGTCTAGCCGAAGCATGAACAATTCTCCTCTGTCTAAATCATCGACGATTTCCACTCCCCAAGGACAATCGGCATTTTCCACGAGATTTTGCTTCAGCAAGCTAAGTGTTTTCAGTTGGCTCATGGACCTGCTGTGTCCCATCAGGAGAAGGGCAGCAACGGTGGGCTCCATGATGACCTAACACTTGCGCTGCTTGGCAGAGAAATGTTGTGTTTCTTGTTGTGGGGGTGGGATCAAGTGATTGCTGACGGTGATATCATCACCGAAAAGGAGCAGGGGCTGCTGGAGGGAGCAGGCAATGCCATTTTTGAACAGGGAGGGCGACACTAAGTTCATTTGAAAGCCAGTAAGTAGGGAGTGTCACTACTTTTTTATTTAGACAACGATCTCATTTGAAAGACAGTAAGTAGGAGTGTCACTACTTTTTTATTTAGGCAGGAGGAACGGCCATCCCTATTGAGCTTAAACACAGCAACTCTTGGTCCCTAACAAGCAAGAGAGACAGCCAACGATGCAGAGAGGCAGGTGCTCTCTGGTCTAATCACCTTCCTGGCACGGATTCACAAACTCAGGAGCTCACAAACCCAGCACAGCACAATGAACCACCTTCGTTTGAATCCCCAACAACAAGATGACCTTGGTCTTTCCATTGCCTGCAGTGGTGGGGTAAGCGCAGAGCTAGAGCAATGTTGGTTGTTGGACCAAGCTGTGGAGGATGCTGCGGTCGAGGCCAACTTGAACCAAAGGGAGAGATGGGATAGGAGCAGGAAAGCCATGCAGAAAATCAAAAGGGACCGCAAGGCTGCTGCTGCCAAAAAAGCTAAGAAATCCCAGAGCACCCTGGCCCATTTTTTGAAGGTGCCAAAGAAAACAAAGAGGCCGGTGGCAGAAAAGAACTTTCAAGGGTTCAGCTTGAAAATGTGTCACTTCGAAGAGGAGCTCAATTGCCAGGTTTTCAAGCCCAAGGATTACGGAGGGAACAGATTGGCAAAGAATGGTTGGATGGGAAGTAGCTTTTGTCATGACTGCTTGCTTCGCCCATGCCTAGCCAGTGAACACCAAAAAGATCTCTTCACCCCTGGGTTCACAGAGCTCGAGACAAACCCAGACTGCACTTGGCAAGACATCAAAAGTGCCGTAATGGACAAGGCCAGAGAGCTGATGCGGGACATTTTTGGCCCAAGGTATGCCAAAAAGACTGGTGTCCCCCTCTGCATCCACAAGCGCGCAGAGGTGCAGTTCCCTGGTCACCAGTGGGATTCCTCTTTTGAGGGTGATTCCTCAGAAGAAGGCGAGCAGGAATGGGACAAGGAGTTTTAGTGTCAGGCGAATCCTTGGGGGGCTCTCCACGGGCCTCTCCACGGGCCTCTCCACGGGCCTCTCCACGGGTCACTCCATGCACCACTCCACGGCTCTCTGCCCAAGTCGTGAACAATCTAATCTTCTAAGCTTGTTTTATCTTCTAGTTTTGGTCATGAAGCTTGTTTTATCTTCTAGTTTTGTGTCGTGGCAGTGTTAGTGTTGCACAAGTTTGTTGATGTGGCTTCTGATGTTCTAGTGCTGTTAGTGGGCAACAGTGTTTGCCCTTCTAGTTGCAGCACAAGCACTGTTGCAGGAAGTGTCATTTCAATGTTGCAGGAAGGCAGTGTCATTTCACAACAAGCAGTTCATTCTGATGCTGCAGCAACAGTGTGCTCACTTCTGTGCGTCTGCTGCAAGTTTGTGTTCTTGCAGCACAAGCTGTGTGCTTCCACTAGT
>JAVCKV010570570.1:0-10100 GCA_032274145.1 Herpochondria borealis | reverse complement strand
TTCTCGGGGAATGAAGACTCGGACTTAGCCGAGCAACTTCGGTTGACTCGAGCACGTCGCCACGAAAATGATCGACGCGAAGAGACTGAGTCTGATGAAGACTATCTTCACCCGCAACAATCAGGTTAGAAAGGCCCCCCGGTTCCGTGGCATCTGGGATCTTAAACCTCAAGACGAGCGTTTCACGCTCGTGCTTTCTTATAGAAAGTATCGACTGAAAAATGTCGAGGGTGTCGTCGACGCATCATTCACCGCAGCTATGGGACTGAATTTGCGACGCCTTGGGCATTCTCTCAAAGACCATCAGTGTGATGGTACTCAACCCCTACAGGTGTTGAACTTCTTGAGCCTTTATAAGGCTCAATGCGATCAGAATGCCATCTCCGAAGGAGCGGCATTACTGCTCCTTCCCCGCTTTTTGAGCAGTGACGCAAAAGAGCTCTTCGTCGCCAACCAGACGATTGCTGACGACCTTTCCGGCGTATTCGCCTCCTTTCTTGAGGAAATCCAGTTCTTACTTCGCACATTTTCGAAGGATTTATATGTCGAGCGCGCAGTGGAGGCGCTCGATGGTATCGTTCAGAAGAACGACGGGACCGAGCTCACCTATTCTCAGCGTCTCCGCTCAGCCTCACGCGAGTGCGAAAGTTTGTAAGACGAGCGCGAGCTCGTGACTCGTTTCATTCGAGGCGCTAGCGCCTCGATAAAACCCCAGCTCGCTCACAACGGTGGAGTGAGAAAATCTTTCCAGTCCTTGATGGATATAGTTTACGACGCCCTCGCGCTCGGAGGCAGTCACCGAGCCCTTGCGGTGGCTCTAGAAACACCGTCCCAGGGTGATCGTATCCCCTCGGGATGCAAGTCGGGACATTTCATCCCGAAGGCCCCGGCGACTATTAACTATGTCGACCAAGGCCAACCGTGGCCAGCTCTGTCAGTGGCCACATATACAACCTATGCCTTCGCGCAAGATGCGCGAATCGGTGCTCCTCAATCAGTGGAGGACAGTCTGGTGGACATCTTTCCACCGGGCTACAACGACGCACAGGTAAGTATGTGCGTCGTCCCCAATGTGGGAAAACCAGGGCTTGAGCCCTGGGCGAAGCCCAGACCGGAGCAGCGGCCCGGCTGGACTGACCCGAGCTCACGTCCCTCGGACATGTGCTATATGTGCTATTACAAAAGGAATAAAAAGCTCTCCTCCCCGTTCTTGGGCAGAATGAACCATCCAGTAGCTGACGCTAGGCTGCTGAAAGTGGCGGAAGTTAATTACTTCCGCCTATCCGAGGCTGAACGTAACGACCTACGTCGCCTCGGGAGAAGCCCGTTAGCACTCCTTGCGCGACCTTAGTACGATAAGCGTGGCAAAAGCCCCGGTCGTACTCCGCCCTTGTCGCCTCGCGTGCGATTTGAGGGAGGTGAAAAGTCGGCTGGTACATTTAAAGACCAGCCGAAAAACTAGACGCAGGGGTCGAGCGGACATTCCCGCCTGAATCCCCCTACGTCTTGGCTCCGGTACTGGTGCAAGCCAGACCTCTCGGGCTGAAGCCCGACCTGTCATATGAGGAATACCTCGTGGACCCGGATTTCCGGCTCTCTGCCTATAATTACAAGGTCGAAGCGTAACTCGTCCTCGGGGACGAAATAAGATCGTATCTGACAGTAATCGGTACCGGTACCGGCCCTAACTTGATAAGGGCCGGCGCACTTTCAGAAGCAATACTGTCACGCCTGGACCGCAGCACCGAGGTGGTAAAACTCGTGTATGCGTCCCAGCACACTCTACATGTGCTGGGTGTCATTAAATTGACATTAAACATCGGTCATCGGTCACTACCGATGCGTTCAACCCTTCATAGTTGTTCTACAACTGAGGGGGGTTGATGTGATACTCGGCACCACATTAATCGACGACCACGTTGATGCAGTGTGGAAGCGCCGACGTAATGTGGTTCGAGACGGGTCGTCCGTCTGGATCCAGCGTCGAGCGGCTTTTCATCGACCGCTCATCGAGCATGAACCCCGCACCAAGGGGGAGCTCGAAGTTGTGCCGGCGCCTAAGCGAGACGCCCGGCTTCGGTTTCAAAACGTTTCGTGCTACCTGCGCGATCGAAGACTTATGTTGAGGTTACCGCTAAAGTCAGTAGGGCTCAAAACCTGGAGCCCCAGGATAAGCTGTATAAGCGACGTCAAGTCTCGTTCGCTAATGCCGTAGCGGAACTTGAGAGGAACAGACCTGCTGTGGTCAAACTGCTTAAATTTTCCCCAACCGAGGTACGCCTGCCTAAGGGACAAGTAGTTGGACACGCTGTGATCGCCCCTTCGACCGCCTACGCCTTCGAGTTAAATGAAGATGGCCTGGACCCATCGACAGATCGTGTAGAGCTTCTTACGCGAAGCGCAAGCTCGCAAAGAGCCCTCTTGTCTACGCAAGACAGGGGTGTGGAGAAACCCTGGTGAGTTCCAACTCACCCCGAGCCAAGGGGAGCTCGACACATTCACCTCCGGTAGATAAGGCGCATAGTTCTTCTCAAATACACCTCACTCCGCCTGAAAACAGAGTGAGTCGCTTTAAGACAGCACAAGAGCTGCCATTTCTTAGCAACTTCGAGGCGTCAGACGACGAATATCTCCGCCTCGACCCTTACTGGCAGTTCCAGAAGACTGCCAGGTTAATCGCCTAGATCACGGGCGATGAAAGGCGCAAACCGACCCCAAGTATGGAGTCGATGATGTGCAACTAGATAATCTGCCTTACGGGAAGAAAGAGCATGTCCGTGATATGCTTCGTCAGTTTTCGACGATGTGGTCTGGTTCACTAGGCCGCGTCGCGGCGGCCAAACACCGTATCGAGACCCCGGAAGGAACTCGTCCTATTAGGTCCCAGCCTCATCGGGCCGGACCGAAGTCTCTTGAACTGCAAGAGAATGAAGTGGATCGTATTCTAGAAGACTTTCGATGAACACGTCACAAACCTCAAGCGTGTGCTTGAAGTTCTGCGCGACGCCGGGTTCTCCCTCAAGCTCGCGAAGTGCGACTTCTTTAAAAAAGAAGTCAAATACCTGGGCCACACAGTCTGCAAAGGGAATCTGGCCGTGGCTACGAAGACCATCAACGCAGTTAGACGCTTTCGCGAGCCTCGAAATCAGACACAGGTCAAGTCGTTCCTTCGGCTTTGCAACGTCTATCGACGTTTCGTGCCCAAGTTCGCACTAGTTGCTGGCCTTCTCAACAATATTTTGGAGAAGGGCGAACCATTCGAGCTGCCCTCCTTCGACCAGGCGCAGCTAGACGCTTACCAGAGTCTCAAAAACGCCTTGATTCACCCTCCCATCATGGCCCTTCCCAAGATTGATCTACTCTACTCGGTGGATACCGACGCTTCGGAACATCAAGTTTGCATCGCCCTCATGAAAACTCATTATGATGGGGAACGGGGTCCAGTCGGATACTGGAGCCGTTCCCTCAACTATGCCCTACGCAACTACTGCGTGAAAGATAAAGAACGTCTGGCAGTCGTTTGGGCCTGCCAGATCCTGCGATCATACCTGGAACATTCGAAGTTTCAGGTATACACCGACCACCAAGCGCTCAACTGGCTGCTTGGCGCGACCGATACATCGGGCCGACTGGCCCAATGGCGTCTACGCCTGTCAGAGTTCAAATTCTCAGTCGAGTATAAGAAGGGGCAGAATAATCAGATCGCTGATGCCCTGTCTCGTATCCCCACGGATGGGGAGTCGGACGTGGATATATACGTCGAGCTCCCTGTTATTGCGACCGAGTGGAGCTCGAACACCTCCATCCGTCAAGAGGTTGAAGACCGCGATATCATATACGATGAATATGTCCTCTATGAGATACTGGCCCGGGCGCCAATTGCTACAGTGGACACAGAGCCGCTGTCGGCTCTCGACCCCGGCCAGTTCTTCGCAGCTCAAGCGGAAGACGAGGCGTTTCAAGCTTTCGCCGTTCAGATTGACCAAGGCGTGACTCTCCCCGTCACTAATGACGAGAGAGGAGTTCTCTGTCGCGTGTCTCCCCGGGATTTCTCTAGGAAAATTGTCGTGCCGGAGAGTCTTCGAGCAAAGGTGCTGAGCATGTCACACTACGCTCGAGTGGCTGGCCATCTGGGCGGTTCCCGGATTTATTCCACCCTTTGACGGTCCTTCTATTGCCCGTCGATGGCGGCCGACTTTTATACCGTCGTTCGCCAGTTTCCCGCATGTGCTCGGGAAAGAGTCAAGGTATGAAAGCACGTCTCACTTCTCAACCTTTCCCTAGCATCTGGGCCGCTTGAACACGTCGCTATCGAAATTCTGGGGCCACTCCCCAGGACGCGAACATGCTATCATTACCTGCTCGTAATCTCGGGCTGCTACACGAAGATGGTGCAGACGGTCCCTTTTCGAGCCGTCGGGTCATTAAAAGTGGCACGAGCATACTGCGGCAAGTGGGCGTTCTATTACGGACCTCCCATCCACTTGTTGTCAGATCGAGCTTCCCAGTTTAGCTCGAGATTC
This sequence comes from Herpochondria borealis, assembly GCA_032274145.1. Taxonomy (NCBI): domain Eukaryota; phylum Rhodophyta; class Florideophyceae; order Ceramiales; family Ceramiaceae; genus Herpochondria; species Herpochondria borealis. The sequence goes on along the minus strand of JAVCKV010570570.1, from coordinate 5,577 downwards.
TTCCAATCCCTGTGCCAGATACTCGGCACACGGTAGGTCTTCACGTCGGACTACTACCCTCGTACCAAGAGGAAGGTGGAGCGGTTCAATAGAACTATTCTCGCAGCGCTGTGAGCAACGTGCTCCGAGCACGGTTGAGATTGGGATCAATTCTCGGGTGCAGTCACCTTCGGGTACAACTGCACCGTGCACCGAAGCACGGGACTGACGCCTTTCGAGCTCGTTCTCTCTACTCCTACACCGCACCTGTCTGTTAATAAGGTGGAGGAGGTGGACCATTCGGCTCTTCCGCCACGCATGGCCAAGAAACCATTCGCTTCTCGGCTTCGGGCGCTTATATGCACCGCCACACCAATGCTAGCTCGAGCGCAAGCTCGATACAAGTCCGCCTTCTATCTTCGAATGCGGCCGACGCTCCTCCCCAAGGCTATCAGGCCGTTTAAGATCATTACGGTCCGACCAGCATCGCGTTTCGTCGTGCTGAAGTGCGACCGGGGGATCAGTGTTGTGTCTTATGAAAGACTGTCCCCCGCCTGACGTACCGTCTGGCCGCCATCTGCCGACTCAAATCCCTCAGCTGACAGTTCTCCTCCACCGTCTCTGGAAGATGATGAAGACCACCCTCCTGCGGGCGCTGCCTCTTCCTGAGGCACGCCAGCCTCTGGAATTCCTGATCTCGAGCTCGCACCCTTTCCGGACATCTCGAAGCCACCGGAGTCTCCGTCAGCAGCCAACGTAGCACTGCTACTGGCCACAGACGCTGCTCTTAAAGACGCTGCAGTCCAGTCCCCTTTTGTCCCCCAGTACGAGGACTGTGACGTCACGCTGCACAATAGTTCTGCAGACGATGAAGTCACCCCTCTCGTACTCACGCATCGACCGTGCAAAAAGCCTCTGGCCACGACAGCCGGCTCTGTCCAAGTCAAAGCACCCGTCCTGGAATCACCCTAACTTCACACCAGCCGTCGGCGTCGCGCTGCCGCCGTGCGGTCCATACCATGGCGGCACGTTCCCCGAACGACGACACTACGGCGCATTCGACCGTCATCTCGTCGATCGTCGAAAACGTATGATTACGAGTCGATCATCTCTTATGACGAGAAGCGTTACATGTACCGCATCAGGTGGGTGTTATTCCAACCTTAACAGGAAACGAATGAGCCTGCCGCTCACATCCCGCGCAACGACGTCAAAACTTTCCGTCCGACACGCGGGCTTCGACCACTTCCCAGGTCGATCTGGTCCTGATACAACCATTCCCGCTCTCCCTTTAAGTTGGGGGGGGGGGGGGAAGGGGGAGAGAGAAATAGGTGTTAAAAAGCCGTGAAAACACTATTGGTGTCAGCGGTCGCACTTTTAACTTTCTAGCCAAAGCTCGATTGATGCAAGTATGGGCCTCTATACGCCTCCGTGCTACGACCTCAGTAGCACGAGACAACTGTCTCGACTACATGTAGTATCACACACACCAACAAAGGCGAATTTGTCCAAGATAGTGCTCGTGTAGCACTGTAGTTCGTTTAGGTAGCGGGTGATCCCGTGAAAGGGGCCTGGTTGTCTTTCGGTCTGCACCTACAGTAGGTACGTGACTCAGATACGGTGTACGGATACCTGGGAGACTGCGGAGAGTCTCAAGAAAACGCAGAGCGCTCTGTAAGGTAGCAAGGGGAATCAGCACACAAGCTGGTGCTGAGACGGGAAGGAGGGAGAGTGGTAGAGAGGGGGCGGTCGCGCTTACTGGCGACCGAGGATGAAGGGTAAAGACGCGCTCCGAGCGCCTTTGAGACAGGGACGGGGTCGATACGCGGCGCGTAGCTCGCGTCGAGGGGGAGAAACTGGGACAGAGGATGCCGTCGCCCTCAGAGGCGATGGGGTAACAGGACCTTGGGACAGCGCACTCCGCGCTGTGGGACGGAGACGAGATGTGTTGGACGCGGCGCTTCAGCACGCGTATCACGCTCGCTAAAGGGGAGGGTCGCGCTCACTGGCGACACGGGCAGGGTTGAGACGCGCTCTGGGCGTCTCGGGCTAGGGAACTCGTCGCACACGCTGCGACGAGGGTAAGTAGAGTGGGACGCAGCGCTACAGCTCGCGAATCACGCTGGGAGCAAGGGAGGATCACACAACTGGTGCGGGACAGGAGGCGGGGGTAAATTCGGGACGCGGCGCTACAGCAAGCGTAGAGAACCACTCCTAATGAAAGGGAGAGTCGCACTCACTGGCGACTGGGACGGGAGGAAGATGGGCCGGTTACACAAAGTGCGCTCGCGTTTTTTAGACGGTCCAGAGGTCCGGTTGTGCACCTTACTAGACACAACCGGGAGCAACGGAGTACGGCTGGAGCTTGGTAGATCCGGAACGCGGCGCTTCAGATCGCGCAGGGAAGAGCTTCAGAAAATGTTGTCGTTTATTCAGGTGGTCACGATGACACGCGACAGAGCTCCTAAATACTAAAGCACACCGTAAAACATGTGTAGTCTAACCGATATAATAGCCTACGTAGTACAGTACTAACACCACAGGGTTGTGATAAGACGTAGAATAGGTAGCATTAGGGAATCTACAGTATAATATGGTCAGAGAGCTACAGATTAGCTCTTTGTTATAGGTGAGACGGGAGACGCGGTTAGCTGAAGGGTGCGAATTGGAGAATGATCCGAATTAAATAAAGGATTAATTCAAGAAATTACAGTTCAGCCCTTTCAGCTAACTAGTTGTCTCAGAGGGAGTCGTAAGGTAGTATGTATTATACTACACGAAAAAAGCCGATAGGGCATGCCGTATAATACTTTCGTGACAGAGGACCACTGACATGACGCGCGAGACTTCAAAATCCGTGAGGCAAGGCTCCACGAAGAACTCCTTCATGTCGCTCTCTAGCAGTGCTCAAAACGCGGCACATCAAACGGTGTGTCGCCTCCAAGGCCGCCTGGTCGACATACGACAACGAGCCGGAACCAGATCTTTGAGGCAAAAGGCCTCGAAATGATACCCAAATGCGCATTGGGTGACCGTTCTAAGCGGCTTCCCAGCCACTAACGACAATTTATAAGAGATATTTGTACAGATCGAGCAAGAGCTCGAAGCATTGTCGTGCTCAAGCCGAAACGCGACGATCAACGACCGCACATGCTTTCAGAGCATCACAGACTGTACTTTGTGCACAGAACGATGCTGATGCCGAGAAATTGCTAACGCACGGACTCGGACTCGACCTAGATACAAAAAGCGCACTCAACAGACGATGTTTAATGTCGACGGGTCCTGGCCATGGACTCACACGGACCTAACCTTTGACTAAATACTTCAAGCCGAGGAGTATTCTCCCTTCGGCTAGACGCCTCAAGGAGCCGGCCCAGCCCCACCGGTCTCGTCTGCAATCTTGCCCTCCTCAATGCCCCCTTTATCGACGTCAGCTGCCACGGCGTCGATGAAATCCATCCCGTCGGGCGAGAGCGCAGCAATCGGATGAAGAGAGGAATCACCTGGACAGGGCACTCTCAGCAAACCGCTACGTCAAGCTAGAGTTTATTAGATTTATCACCTGGCCGAAAGGCGTGCGCCCTTCATGGACCGCCGGTTTCATAAGCCACATGAACATCTCATACTCTAGGATGAAGTCGCTGATCGCCGTCGCCGCACACTCGCGCAAAACTTCGAAGACTGGAGCACGCACATCCGCACCGGGCTCCAACGCAGAGTTGCGCCCCTCTCCAGATAGTACTCTATCAGCGTCTCTATACCGACGCTCTTCCGCGTCTAAGTAACGCTTTTCATCACCTCGCAGGTTTCCGCGACGATGCCCGTACTGCTCCGAGTGGTCTGTGCGGCCGAAGAAGCGCAGACCCCGGTTGGAAGCAGCATCACGCTCCTTCTTGCCCGGATTAGCTGGCAGGATCCGCTCTCGTGGGAAATTCGGGGCCCACAACGCGACATCGAAGTCAAACCAATCCTCAAAATCCCGGTGAATGGCCGTTAACTCGCTCGTCACTTCGGGGGTGTTCCGGTTGACCGGCGGAATTTCGACCAGTCTAGGCGGTCAACTTAGTCAAGCATCGCTTGAATTTTCAAACGCACCAGGGCTGTTGAGCACCAGAAGACCTCCTACATCCTCATGTTCTCGAGGTTCTCATGGACCTCGATAGGAATGAAAATCAAGCGCCTCAAACGCGCTTGATAGAGGCAGTCCACGAAGACGACAAAGGCCCACTCAGCTTTGGAAACCCACCAGAGCTGGTCCAGCTGATCGTCCATGAGATGCCGGCCGTAATAGATGATTACCGGCGGCGTCTCAGCTCGGGACACATATAGCATATCGGCTCCGGCCCACGAATCTGGACAGGCCGTATACTTCGAGCGCACCTCATCCAGGCTCATAGCTGCGACCTCCTTGCAGTGCGTCTGGCTTAAGTATCCATGTCGAAGGCGCATACGCCGCTCGAAGAAAAGATCGTCGAATGATATGACACACTCTGGATCCACCCGCGCGACCCGACGACCATACGGCGCAGCCGTCGGTTCCTGCGTGACTACATCTTGTATAAATCACACAAGATATTCTACAACTTCAGTCGCATCGAGCAGGGCCTCCGAGTCCAGAAGCTCTAAATAGTGGCGCGTGTACCCTTTCTCGCGCTAAAACCTTACAAAAGCCATATACATGCACCATACCGGGGGGAGGAGATTACGAAAAGGGCGCAGCATCTACAGCCGCGCCCGTACTGCGTCGTCAAACAGCTGTAGCGCATTATTTCCGTTGAAAAAAAACTATGTCCACGGGTCCATCCTTGGCGCCCAGTCTATAGACAACTGGACAGCCAAGGGCAGACATCGAGATGCAGAGGCTCTAAATACTCCTCGCACGTCTTGGGAGGAGACGGCAATGACGAGCGAACGCTAATCCGAGTGATTGAAGGGCAGCATCTGCAACGCGAAGTCAGACCAACGCACGCAAAGAAGAGGTTATCTCGTGCATTCCACACGAAAGGGTCTCGCTCGCGACGTAACTCACCGTTCGTTTTGGAACAAATCGAGCGTCGGTTCGAAGGTAACGCGCAGGCTATTAGATGAGGCTCTGTGGGGTAACGCGTGCGCCGGTCTGTCGTGCTTAAGTGCTCGAAGAAATCAGCCCCGAGGAGAGACGAGCCGTCGATCGAAGCGTGGGTGCCCCCGTCGTGCACCTCGCGCGGCGGCAACACCCCCGCCGGGTTCGGAAACGAATACAGATGCAGATACATGTACGGGTACGGGTACGTTACGGGTACGGGTACGGGTACTGCTACGGCTATTGATACGGATACCGGTACGGGGAGTGGTGCAGATACGGATACGGATACGGATACGGACACGGATACAGATACAGATACGCATACGGATACGGATAAGGACACGGATACGGATGCGGATACGGATACGGATACGGATACGGATACGGATACGGATACGGATACATATACGGATACATATACGGATACAGATACAGATACGCATACGGATGCATATACGGAAAAGAACACGGTTACGGGTTCAGATATGGATACGAGCACGGATACGGATACAGACACGTCTTTTGACACG
>JAVCKV010570559.1:0-10100 GCA_032274145.1 Herpochondria borealis | reverse complement strand
ATACGAGGCGGAGCAACGAAGTCAAGAGTTAAAAGGAAGGCGCCAGCCATGCCTAAATCTATAACGCTTTGGGTATAGCATCTAAAAATCAATAGCAATGGGAATAACCATCACTTCAGATGTCACCATTTTCATTTGTTGAATGCGCGCAAGAGCGTGATCAATTGCACCGCGGCTCACTTCATGAGTCACAATAATTAAAGTGGCACAAGGTTCATTGTTTTCAAGTCTTGGCTCTTTTTGCAAGAGCTCTTCAACACTTATACCTGATTCAGCAAGAGTTGAACTTATTGCTGCTAAAGCGCCAAGCTGATCAACTAAAGTTAATCTGAGATAAAAGGAACTTACACTTTTTTCTAGCGTACATCTTGGCTTTTCAAGCAAACGGGTAAAACCTAAACTTGGCGTATTCTCTCGACCGATTTCTTCAAAGCCACGAGCGACTTCAATCACGTCAGCCACAATACTGGATGCAGTTGGTAAAGCACCTGCGCCTGCGCCTGTAAAAAAAGTTGGGCCAACAGCATTCCCGTGAACAAGCACTGAATTCATGACACCATTTACAGAAGCAAGCAAATTATCTTTGGGGACTAAAGTGGGATGAACTCGTAAATCAATGCCTTGATCTGTACGCTTTGCAATCCCCAGATGTTTGATTTTATACCCTAACTCACTCGCAAATTCAATATCTTCCAAAGTAACTTTTCGAATGCCTTCAATGTGAATAGCCTCAAACTGAAGTGGAATCCCAAAAGCACATGAAGCCATAATACACAGTTTATGTGCTGCATCTATACCTTCGACATCAAATGTTGGGTCTGTTTCTGCATACCCAAGTGCTTGAGCTTCAGCAAGTGTCGGCGCAAAAGGCTTGCGTTCTTCTTGCATGGCCGTCAGAATATAATTTGATGTTCCGTTAATAATGCCTGCAAGCCAATCAATTGTATTGGCAGCAAGCCCTTCTCGAAGGACTTTTAAAATTGGAATACCACCTGCCACACTCGCTTCAAAAACAAGAGAAACGCCTTGCTCCTGAGCAGCTGCAAGTAATTCTTCTCCATGCTCTGCTATTAATGCTTTATTTGCTGTTACTACATGCTTCCCATGCTGTAAGGCAAGTAAAACCAATTCTCGAGCGACAGTAAGGCCACCAATCGCTTCAATAAGAATATCAACATCATCTGCCCGTGCTACTGCCATAGGGTCGCGCTCTACACTATAACCAGTTATATCAATACCTGGCGGATCTCGACGAGCACCTAAACGAGTCACTACAATGGGACGGCCTAATCGTTGCTCTATTTCTTGCGCGTTATCAGTTAAGACTCGCAAGGTACCACCACCAACAGTACCAATACCAACAATACCCACACAAACAGGTGGTCTAACAATAGAATGTGTGTTTCCTTTGAAAGAAGACAAAGGGCTCTCCTCGATACTTAATATCTCATACAAAACAAAAGCCAACCCAATCACTCATGAAAGACTCGCTCATTAAGGTCTGAATTTTAGCTGTTTTCTGAAGAGAAAGAAAGCATTAGAATGACATAGTATTGGATAGCACCAACTATTTATTCCCCAAACACCTAAGATTGAAGCTTTACAGGTGCTTCGAGCAGGTTACGCAAACAGCGTAGGCTCAAGTAAATGCAGCCGCTCTTTTTTGTTTTTCAACCTTTTAAAATACCGTCCTCAAGAAAGCAGTTAACGCCTTTAGGGTTATAACTGTCGTAACAACGACCCCTTCCAGCGAGAGCGTTATCCTGAAATTGGCCTTTAAAGCGACTCCCGTCCGCCCATTCCATCTCGCCTTGGCCATGCATAACATCATTTGCAAATTCACCTCTATATTTTCGACCATCATGCCAAATATAGGCGCCATCACCTTGACGAATACCATCAACAAACTCACCTTCATATTGACTTTTATCTGGAAAGATTAAAGTGCCTGTACCATGCTGAGTATTATTTCGATACTCGCCTATATACTTTTCACCTGTAGGCCAAAATTCTTCACCATGACCATGACGCTTGCCCATGACAAACTCACCTGTAAAAGATTGCCCATCAGGCCAGCGGTAAGTGCCTTTGCCGTGGGGTACATTTTTACTGATTTGGCCATAATATTCTTCACCATCTCCAAAAATAATACGGCCATCACCTATAAGCTCTGCATTTTTGAATTCACCAGATATTTTTGTTCCGTCTGCCAGCTGTAACGTACCGCGCCCTGCTGGTCTATCATCAATAAAAAAACCTTCGTATAATTTGTCATCATTAAAAGTGTACTTGCCATATCCATGACGCAAACCTTGCCTGTATTCACCGATATAAAGAGCACCATCAGCCCAACTGTATTGGCCATTTCCTTGAAAATAACCTGCTTGCCACTCTCCTTGGTAAGTATCACCATTGACAAAGGCCATGGAACCAACACCATGCATCATATCTTCTTGCCACTGGCCATCATACTGATCACCAGTTGACCATACCAAAGAGCCATTTCCGTGACGCAATCCTTGAACCCGATCTCCTTGATAACTTCCAGAAGCCAAACCTTGGGTCAGCAAAGCTGTAGAATCTATCGATTCATCTGAAGAACAGCCAGAAAATAGCGTTACCAGCGCACTTGCAGCTAATACACACACCAATTGCTTTGACACACTTACAATATTAAATACTGTACTGAGCTGCTCATTTTTGCTCACATAACTTCCTATACTCGATTCATCTTACTTATTAGAGTAGACGAAACCATACAATCTAGCCTGCTCATCTGCTATTCATTAAAATGCAGATTCGATGGCTTTTTGGGTTTTTTATTATGAAACAACGCTAAAGTAGCAGGCACAAGAAAGAGGGTGACAAAGGTTGCTGTACTAATACCAAATGCCAAGGATACAGCCATAGGCTTTAAAAATTGGGACTGAATTGATGATTCAAAAATCAAAGGTAACATCCCCAATACTGTTGTTACAGTTGTTAAAAGCACAGCTCTTGCTCGCTGCTCAACAGTTGTAACTATAGCCATATGACTTAGTATTGGCTGAAATTCAGCAGCTTGGCGCTTTTGCTCAAATTGATCAAGCAAGACTAAGTTATCATTGACCACGATACCACTTACTGCAAATGCGCCAATAAGAGAATACAGCGTAAATGACATACCCAGTAGCCAGTGACCCAAAATAGCGCCCACTAAACCAAAAGGGACTGCATATAAAATAATTAAAGGCAACCAATAAGACCGAAGTAAAATCGACATCAGCCCATACATACACACAAGTGCAAGTACAAAACTAATACATAAATATGTTTCAATATCTGCTTTCTCTTGCTGATTGATGCCTGATATGAGCGTTACTTCCGGATAATGCTTGCGTAAGAGGCTTCGAATATGACCTCGCCAATCACTAGACGACCAAAGTGTATTATTGCTATTTTTTTCAATTGTAACTTTAACACTTGGCTCGCCAGCTGTACGATTTAATACCAGTGATTGTTTGACGATACTTAAAGTAGCAACATCACCGAGCCTCACCAAGACACCTTCACGAGTTCGCAATGGTAATCGAGCAAGCTCATCCAAAGATTCAACACCATCAGCAGATGTTATTTTTAATCGGACTGGCGAAGGGCCGGCTGCTGTTTGTAAATCAAACAAAGCCTCTTTGGACATCACACTTCGAATCTGCTGACGAATATCATGTAGCGACACATTTAAACCTTGGCCAATACTATTCACGTTCAACAACACTTGTGGCTCAAGAGTTGCACCATCGAGCACAACGCGTGCAACACCACTTTGAGTTTGTAACCAATGAGCAAGTGCCTGAGCAGCAGCATCTAACGCAGACCTTTCATGGCTGGATAAATAAAATTCAATGTGATGCCGAGAAGGGTTTAAACTCGTTTGAATTTGTAATGATTCAACACTCAGTGGCAAACTGACTTTTTGCCGCCACTCTTGAGCAATGACTTCCGCTGGCGTTTCTCGGCTTCCTTCCGTTGACATTTCAATTGCAACCTGACCACTTAACTGAGTATTGCCTTTGGATTCTAAATGCTTTCGAAGAACATGCTTTATTTTAGGCATACCTGATTGCTGATTATTTCTCAATTGTAACTCAAGCGCAGCATATTCTAACCGACCTAAAACATCATCAAGCTGTTCCTGAGTGGACCCCTTAGCCATCGTCACCATTGCAACAGCCATGTCTCCTTCTATTTTGGCAAAAAATGAATAATTCACTCGGCCAGACATAAATGCAGCGCATAAAACACAAATCATACCAATAAAAAGAGCTTGTGTTGTCCAAGGATTATTACAATTCCAACGAATAACACGACTCATTTTGGCTACTACTGCTTGACGAAAATGAAATAATTTTGAAGGTTTTTTTTCCTTTGAAATTCGTATTGGCTGAGTGCGTAGGTGCGCAGGAAGTATAAGAAGAGATTCGATCAAAGAGAAAAATAAAGTTGCAACGACAACCAAAGGAATAGCTCGCAACATGCGCCCCTCATCCCCTGGTAAAAATAAAAAAGGAACAAACATAATCATAGTTGTCAACGCTGCTACAACCACAGGTTGAGCCACTTTTTTAACACTTTGAACAATGCCTTCATCTAAAGCTTGTCGCGCTAATTTAGGATTACTTTGATACCGATGACGCCAGTGTAACAACCACTCCTGCTGCGCAGTATGAACACTATCACTCACAATAATAGCGTCATCAACCAAAACCCCTAACACTAAAATAAAAGCAAAGAGAGACACCATGTTGAGACTATAACCTGTTGCCCACAGCACGATAAATCCACCTAAAAATGCCACAGGTAATCCAAACGTCACCCAAAAAGCAAGTCGCCAATGCATTGCTAATGCCAGTACTGTAAATAACAAAATAAAACCATAAAATCCATTTTCAATTAATAATGAGATGCGGGCTTTAAAATACTTTGAGGTGTCTTGCCAAATATCAAGCTTTACGCCTTTTGGCATACTTTGACGGGCTGCTGCAATAAAATGATGTAAACGCTCAGAGAGTTCCACTAAACCTGCATGAGGCGCACTCTTCACCGTTAGCAATACTGCTTTTTCACCATTAAAGTGATGCCCTACATCAAATGCAGGCATAATAATTGTTGCTACATCATCAAGCCGCACCTCAGTCCCATTAGCAAATATTCGTAAGACTGGATTACCAACGCTGGCTTCAGATATATCCGCACCACTTTGCCCCATTAAACGATAGCTCGTTCCTAATTCTTTCAATCGCCCCACGTCGAGGACTTGTCGGCTTTGTTGTAAAATTGTCGCCACTTGCGAAGTGGTCAAACCAGCAGCAGCCAGCGCATTTGGTTGCAATACAATTGCTGTTTCACGCTCTAATCGATGATAGAAGTTGACGCTTCCAACTTCAGGTAAAGCTTCTAATTGTCGCTTTAATTGGTGGGCAAGATTTTCAAGATCGAGATAACTGTGTGAGCCAGTTATTGCAAGCGCCGCCACTGCTGGCTCTATTTTCACTTGAAATACACTTGGAGCATCAGCACCTGAAGGCTGTTCAATTGTATCAAGCAACGCTCGTACATCAGATTTAATAGATAACTGCAACGCTGAAGACCCTGGTCTTAGTATTACTTCTAACTCTGCAAGACCTTGGTGCAACTTCGTGTTGACTTTATCCACACCTTCAATATTACGAATTTGAATCTCAAGCTGTTTCACACCTTGACGCTCAATAGCTTTACTTGGCATCCCAGGGAATGGTATAGACACCCGAAGCCAATCAATCTCAACAGCAGGAATGACTTCAGTTTTCACAGCAAATACAGCAAAAAAACCTGTTACAACAATAAGTGCCATCACAATATTGGCGGCAATTGGGTGTAAAGTGAACCAACGAATCAAGCCCCTGGCTCCACATCAGACAAAGGCCCTGAAAACACCTTCTCACCATTAAATTGATTCCCAGGATTAACACGCACTCGATGACCAGGTAAGAGCCAGGTTGGTGAATTTTCAATCAAGACAATAGCACCAGACTTAGGCTTCACTTTAAGATAAGTAAAACGCCGATCTTTAAAGACCGGCTCATGATTCAGCCGAATAACTTCGCTGATGAATGCTTTTTGAGGATGTTGAAATTTGTCCTGTTGGGATTGGACACTCAAAAGCTGCCCTTGTCGTACATACGCATGAGGCACACGAAAAGTACGTTGATCAACTTGCACCGAAATTCTAACATCAACCCACTCACCTGGCATCAACTGTACTGACTTTAAATCTTGAGAGACTTCAATTTTAAAAGACTCTGTGCCTGTAGAAGTATCAATGATACCTCTTTTTGATTGTAACCGTCCTTTAAAGTAATCATGAGAATCTCCTATTGCTCGAGCAACGACGACAGAGGTATCCCCTTCTCGCTGAGCAGACCGCCGCAGTAAGCTTGCATTTGCAGGACTTAAACCAACATCAATCACCATAAGTTTTGGTGAAAAAACACCCGCAAGCTCAGTGCCAATGCGCACCATTTGTCCAGCAGAAAAATCATGCTGAATCACACGAGCATCAAAGGGTGCTATGATCTTTTGACGTTCTACTTGATTTTGTGCCAGTTTAAATTCAGATTGAGCCGCATCTACTAACCCACGCTGCATTTGCAACAAGCCACGTCTATACTCTAAAGGCGTCTTCAAACCAGGAACATCCCCAGCAGAGTCTAATTGAGCCTGTGTCTTTATATACTGCTGACGTGCTTGCTGCACCTTAGATTGCGCAGCCACTAATTGGGCTTCAACTTGCGGAGAATACAACTGAAAAACAACATCACCTTTACGAAGCAGACCATTTGCCTTGACCGCAGGATGAACCGTACGAATTTGACCATCAACTTCAGCAATAAGGCTTACTTGAGTTGCAGATTTAACAACGCCACTCACCTCCAAAGGTATAACCCAACGAGCAGGACGAAAAACCTTTGTACGCACAAATGGTAAGGTATTAGTATCAATATCAGAATGTGGTGTATTGACTTTGGCAAGACGATGAGATGGCAGCACGGCCTGAGCAGGACGCTCTTTTTCAGCAACAACGTTGGCTAACTGAGCGGATGAAACCAGCCACCAAGCAAATAAAAGAGAAATACAAATAATACTTAACGGCAGTAAAAAACGCACAACGACGAACCCCGATCTTATTCTTAATTTTTGAATACTAGTTCTAACAGATTTATGGGGGCGCACGCAAGTGTGTGAGCTGATTTGCCAAAAAATTTAACTGCGTATAAGTCGCCTAACTGCTTAAAGAAACCAAGCAAAATGAAGAAATGCAGTTATACTCGACAACTCAATCAATGGACTATTGAATAGCTATCTCAGCTGTTTATTACACTGCTCAATTATGAGCTGAATACTGTTTATTTAATAGTACCAATTGAATGATAGCCACATATTATTTAAGTACTCACGATCTAAGGAGATCCACAATGATGAGCAAAAAAGTATCAAAAGCTCAAAAGAAAAAAATAGGCTCTCCTGCATTACTCGTATTTTTTTGGATTAGTGGCTTATTGTTAGCAATAACATCAACTTCGCTCTTGGGTTCAGAAAGCGAAGCCTTGAGCGATGAAATTGACCCGTCTCTTGAAATAGAGCCAGTGCCAGTGCTGCCACTCCCAGCTCCAAAGCCTATTCATGCACCAAAGATATCGCGCCCCTCAACCTTAAAAAACACAACTGAATCTACTGAGAATACTCAAAAAAGCAACGTTATATTAAAAAAAGATCCTACAGATTCACTACAAACAAAGACAACACCTCATCAAGACGCAGATAAGACGCCACCAGCAGATGCACCTCCCCCAGCAATCATTAGCACACCTGATATTCTTGATCAAAAGAAACAAGAAATCACACCACCACTCCCTATCAAAAAAAAGGATCATACACCCCCTGAACCAATTACTTTGTTAGGAACAGAAATTCCACCAGGAATGGCAACACGAGTTGCTTGGCGCCCGGGCCATAGCCTAAAAGGATTGGCAAGCCAAGCCCCTGTACTCGTTGTTCATGGCCGAAAATCAGGGCCAGTTTTATGCATTACAGCAGCAGTGCATGGTGATGAACTCAATGGTATTGAGGTCGTTCGACAAGTCCTTCACAAAGTGAAAGCTTCAAAGCTCAATGGCACACTGATTGGCGTACCAATTGTTAATATACAAGGTTTTTTAAGAAATTCTCGCTACTTAGTTGATCGACGAGATCTGAACCGATTTTTCCCAGGCACGGCTCATGGTAGCTTAGCATCTCGGATTGCCAACTCTTTTTTTAACCAAGTCATTGTGAACTGTTCTGCATTAGTTGATATTCATACAGGCTCATTCTACCGAGATAATTTACCGCAACTCAGAGCAGACCTTGGTGTTGAAAGCGTTGTTCAGCTCACCAAAGGCTTTAGTTCCACTTTAGTGCTGCATTCTACTGGTGCACGTGGCACCTTACGCAAAGCCGCAGTATCGGCGAATATTCCTGCCATTACACTTGAGCTTGGTGGGCCTATGATTTTGAATGAAAAAGCTGTTGAGCACGGTGTTGAAGGCATTTTTAATCTGCTCAATGATCTCAATATGTATAAAAAATCAAGCTTTTGGGGTACGCCAAAACCTGTCTATTATCACTCTCAATGGGTACGTGCTGAGCATGGCGGTATTTTCTTTTCTAAAGTGAGGCTTGGTGATAAAATTGCGCCAGGTGAATTGTTAGGTACAATCACAAACCCCATCACAAATGAGCAGTTTTTACTGCTCTCACCATATGAAGGTCAAGTCGTTGGACTGGCTCACAACCAAGTTGTGTACCCTGGGTTTGCAACAACACACTTGGCCATTGAGCCAACATCAGACCCAAATCAGCAACTAAAAACACCGGAACCAGAAAAGCTAGAAATAGACTAGCCATTCACTCACCGCACACTGATTTATTCCGGCTTTACAAAAAAATATTGACTCTCACTCGCCAGCACCTTAGAGTGTACGTCGTTTATATCTGAAACTAGCACTAAGCGGAGAAATTCATGCTGGAAAATACTAAAAAGTGGCAATGTGTTGTCTGTGGCCTCATATATGATGAAGCCCAAGGCTGGCCAGATGACGGCATTAAACCAAATACTGCCTGGGAAAATGTACCAGAAGATTGGCTCTGCCCTGACTGCGGTGTTGGTAAAGATGACTTTGAAATGATTGCTCTTTAAAATTGACGTCCAAAAAAAAATGGATGTTATATACCCAAAGCGTTTGAGATTTAAATATATAGTATAGAGCTCACTAGGTCAGCTCTTCTTTTAACGGTTTAAAAGTGATGATTCTTATTCAATCGATGTCTTTATTGATGGCAAAATCCTTAATCAGAGGGTCTCAAGCTGAAGCAAATAAACAAGGGTATAATATTGTCACAAGTATTTATGATAACCATGGCAATATCAAAGCTTTTGAAAGAATGGATGAGACTTGTTATGGCAGCATTAGAATTTCTCAGCTTAAAGCACAGACTGCAGCTAGCTTTCCAGTATCAACTAACGATCTTGCTAAACGTTCAGAGGCAATGGATGCAAATCCATACTCTAGTGTACCTGATATGGTACTACTTGGTGGCGGATTGCCTGTTTTAACACCTGAGAACACACATATAGGATCTATTGGTATAAGTGGCGCAACTCCTGAAATAGATACTGCCTGTGCCCTAAGGGGTATTGAAGTGCTATATGCTGATTTAGGATGGGCCACAGCGCTTACATTTTTTTAGTATTATGGTTTGGATTGGTTTGCAATATTCTTTATGTTTTTTGGTATATCGCTTGTAGGTAATACAAATAAGTTTGGGTTTGTTTTAGCTGTGATCCAAAATGTTTACTGGGTTGGCGTTGGTGTTTTTACTGGTAGTATTACGATAGTAGTGAAGCGGCTACACGAAAGAAAAGGATTCAAATCTTTTCATGCAGCTCATATACCCAAAGCGTTATAGATTTAGGTATAGAACCATCCGAGGTCTTGAGCTTGGGAACATGCTGCAGTATATTGAGGGAGACGTTAAGTCTCCCA
>JAVCKV010570548.1:0-10100 GCA_032274145.1 Herpochondria borealis | reverse complement strand
GAGCTCAGAGATTCCCAAGTACATTTTGAACTTGAATTCGCAACTGCCGTGGACAGGATGCTGGTAGCAGAAAAAGCATACAGGAAGACCCTTGACGAAGCAGATCACTTCGCAGGTCAGATAAAGATCAAGGCAAGGGAGCGTGGAAACATGCTTGTGAAGGTAGTACAGCAGCTCGAACAGGAGGTTCGAGAAACTGGCACCGATTGCGATTTGTTACCCTTTGGTTTGTACAGTGCAACACAATCGCCACTCTACGCCCTGTACAGTTTCACATCTACCACCGGCGACGCCCATGATGCCTATTACACAGACACCAACTATGTTAACTTCGACTCAGCCACGTGGAAGGCATGGAAGAAGTTCGAGGTTGTCAACCACCTACTTCACTGCAACGTACCGGACCCTCTTTACGGACCATATCGCACTAGGTGGCATGAACTCTCGGACGGCGTAGTCCACTCGTGGCAGGAAGATCTTTACTACCGTTAATATACATAGTCATCTTGCGTGTCTATCCTCGTATCAACCATTTCCGATCCCGTTTTTCCCTTACAACCCCCTCACAACAACTCCTTCTACCCCTATCCCTAACTACATTCCTTTCCCTTTTCCCCTATCTACAAGAGACAGTATTCTCGTCTTGCAGATGACGATCTTGTTATGTAGTCCGCGGCTTACAAACACACCGCCACATGTGAAAAGGCACGGTCAGCCTTACTTCAAGTGGCTGCTGGTGGACCGTCCTTATAGCCTGTAGACCCACTTCAAGGTGGCTAATCCTGCATAAATGATCGCTTCAATCTTCATCGCATCAGTCCTCGATCGTGTCTAGAGTAGGCGACGCTTCTCGATTTATCGTACCTTCGGAGCAGCATGCAACAAGAAGGGCCCACCAAAGAGTCTAACAGGCAGTCCTATTACAGCAAGCTCTCTGTAATAGCTATGTTTCAAACTGGTCTGGCCTTAAGCTAGTATATACGTCTACCCTTCAAACTAGAGATGCTTCAAGTTCTACCCTCCCGAGTGAGCATGCCTTGAAAGGTCATAGGTACTAGGAGACTGCAATCAGCGACACTGCGTGATTGCCGCAGACCAAGGACAGAATAACGTGTTTTACTCAGTTGCATCTCACCGGAACACTCTTTATTGCGTGCCAGTCCGCGACTGACACAGTGCCACAGGTGCAAAGGCGAAGTCGTTCTTAGTTCTTCAAGTGGTCGGCCACCCTCGTAGTTTGCACATACATAGTCACTTCAAGGTGGCAAATCCTGCATAGATCTCTCTCACCCCTTCGCTTCGATGATGTTCCTCACATTGGAAGGTGTTAAGATGCAGCCCAACGAACAGCAGGGAGGCCATCTGAACCCCGCACCAAGGGGACTGATGGACGTTACCCATGGTCTAGCAAGAAGATGCACATGTACTACTATCTCTAATAATTCACGAGCCTACGTAAGTCCTACCTGCACTCGCAACTTCAAACTTGAAGGGAACTTGAGTCTATGGCCACGCTTGTGTGATCCTTGTGAAACTTAGAATGAAACACTCAAAAGCCCATACATGTAATCGTTGGATCGAACCCGCTCAGGAAAACTAAACGGGTTGCGCGTGCATTGTGTGACGTCATGTACCAGAACTCTATGGATGTGGATTAGACGTTTTGGGGTTTACGCTAAACTGCGGTGAGCTCAAAGCCACGGCCAAAATACATCTATACAAACACCCAGTGTAGCGATTCTTTTATGATTTTTAGTTCATACACAATGTAAGAGTGGCAAGCATACTTAGGCTCTCAAGTGAATACAAATTTGTAGAGTAAATTTGCAGGGTGCGGAATTGTATTGTTATCCCTAACTACAACTAGCAGTTCAAATAAGTCTTCTCGCAACTTTTGGCGCCTCTAATTTTCATTCGATCACATTCCAAGTCAAAGCCAACACGAACAATGAGTGAAGCTGAAGCTGAAGGATCATCCTTTGTTGATGGCTTGATCGCCACCATGGATAACCAAAGCTCTGGCGATACAACACCAAGGGCAAGGGGCAAGAAAGGAATGTCCATAATCCAGAAGCTGCACATTTTGAAAGCTCGGAAGGTGGTGGAGACGACACGCGACATGCGTGTATATGATTGGCGGAACATGATGTTCCAAAAGACATCAGGATGTTGCACACCACATCCATACTACGTGAAACCTTCGGCTACATGGGTTCCTCATTTGATAAAAAGGGGCTTCCACCCATACTGTCCAGTGTGTGAGCAGCCTGTTCCCAGCATTGATTTTCGCTGGGTTGACCAACCAATGGTTCTCTTTGGTGTCACCGGACACCGTTACCTTGACACTGTTCGATACAAGTGTGCTCGGTGTAAGTCTACATTCCGAGCAACCAACATGCATAGTTTGTCTTTAGACAAAACGGGGTTTGTCTCTTCAACATTCCAGGTTCACCTACTGAAGCGATGTGCTGTCGATGAAGAACTCTACCGACTTATCACATCATCCATGATGGAACCGACATCCTCAATTGTCCACTTGTTGAAGCAGCAAGCAATGAAGCGATATGTTGGTGATTTGACACAATACTTACAGGTGATGCTTCAAAAGAAGGCTGCTGGCGAACGACTTGTGAGACAGCAGCATGGCTCGCAAAACATTGCAGATGCCTTTGCACGAAACCGCGGGGGAGCCAATGTATCAGATGTTTCGAGCCCCGCACTAGCATCAAGGCGACGAGAACTGCGAGACAGCAAACTCGCATTGCAAAGTATTATTCAGAAACAAAGTCGCACTATCCCATTGAAGAGTGTCAAAGGGATTGGGGTTGGAAAGGTGAAGCTTATGGCCAGTATTGGTGTGAGAACTGGGCAAGATTTGGTCTTGGTGCATGACCAAAGGGTTGGCGACCCGCGCAGATTCAAGGAACTATTGGATTTGTTTGGTAACAGGGATACTCGCAGAATCGTTGATCGTTATGTGAAGGAGGTGAAGTTGAAGATCAGCAACCTTGCTAAAAAACGACTGGATACTGAAGAGAGGATCAAGTCATTGGAGTCTGGAATTGAGACACTCGAAGAGGAGAATGCCATCAACCCAGGGGATACAGCTGCCCAACCAGTGGATGACATAGACATTGACGAAACCTTCGAGCCAGAAACCTTCTCGAAATTTGATGATCCAGATGGGTACAATGGACGATTCTTCAGTTCGTACTATGTGGAACACGTTCTGAATTCTTTCTTCCAGGCACAGAAACCAGGAATGAAAGCACGAATGTGCAACCTTGGAGCAGAAATCCTGAAGATCGATTTTCAGTACAAGTCGGCGTCTCGTGTCAAAGTGTACGTGGATGGAAAGCCATTTTCACCTTGGAATGCCATGGCTGCGATTCTAAACGAATATGCAATGACTGTGTGGTGGGGATTCATCAAGGGCGCCGAGTCATTCTCTGAGATTGAGGAGCATCTCAGAGCATTGAAGCGCCGACTAGATAGAATCCAAGGTCCCGACATGCTAAAAGTCATTTATGTTGACAACTGCTGCCATGTGAGACACAAGCTTCAGTCAATTTTTGGAGAGAATGTCCTGGTTTTACTTGACATCTACCACTGGCTCGCACGATGGGATCAGGTGATTCGTGACAAGCATTCTGAGAGGTATCCAGTCTTCAAAAGCCTCATGAGTCGTGCGGTTCTACAGCCATCTGATGACGAATATCAGAACAAGGCGACTATGCTGCAACAGAAGCTTGGTCGTGCACCATCAGTGAAAGAAGTTCTGAAGCAGTGCAACAAGGCAACACCATGTCAAGAGGATATTGAGCAATCGGTTAGAGCCATTATTGCGTACTTCCTTTTGGAAGATGCAAGAATTGTTGCTGCAACTTCAGTGCTGACCGACGAAGGGGCCACACGACATCCCCCAAAACTGTTCTTGAAAGACGCAACGGTTGTTCGAGATGTGCTGCGAAGGCAGCTATCACATGTTAAGTGTATTTGCGACCCCCCAAATGTCAACCTGTATAGAAAGAACAATGCTGGGAAAACATTCTGCAGCAGATCGTCCTCGCAGTGCGAGAGACTCAACAAGGAAACCAACAAGAACGTCTTGAGATTCTCAAGTGTATCTGTCACGCGCGCTGACAGAATCACTTGGTCAACCATGGATGAGTGGAATCGCAGGTGCAATGTGCGTCGTCGGGGCGCCCAAGAATATCACACTTCGAACACAGAAGCTCTGGCGTATGCAAACTCACTTGCAAAGGCGCTCGGATTGGATGACTTACCATTTCCAGATGCCACTTTAGCAGCTATGAGCTGTCAGCCGTGTCATGACGAAAAGTTTGGCTTTGAGTTGGATGCCAATGGTTTTGATTTGGCTGCTGACGACAATATTGAGCTGGACAGTGACGAGCTGGCAGAGAATGGGGACAACGAAAACCAGAATGATACAGACGACCAAGAATATCCAATCTCAGAGACAAATATGTCAGAGATTGCTCGGATTGAAGCCCTCCTTGGATCTGCCAGAGAAACAGAAATCCAATCTGCCCCAAGGAACTCACTTGTGGCTTTTGCTAAGATGACTGGTGAAAACCCGTGGCTGCCATTTCTTGACGATCAAAGTCCACGCGCCTCTGCAGAAAAAAGGTTGTTCAATGAAATGAAGGACAACTATGATCGGCACGCAAGCCCTTCAACACCAATTCGAGGGTACGAAGCGTTCAGTACTGCATGGAGCCAGGAAGTTGGCCAGCGCTATCTTGCAAGGTTGGCTGGTGTTGTAGACGAGAACACAGAAACCGACATCATATACAGCAAAACTGCAAAGCAGCTGGCTGACTTCTATGATAAGCTGGAAGCTCAAGCACGAATTGCCAGCGTTTTGAATACGACAGAATCAGCACGACGTCAACGTGATGTGAATCGCACTATTCGGAATGCGCGAGCCAGTGTTGTCACGCCAACGCCTGTTCCAGTACAACCAATGATGTATACGCATCAGCCGGTTGGTACAGCATATCTACGAACACCACTAGGAATGCCGTTGGTACTCAACACAAATGTTGCATTTCCTGGTGGTCTGGCTATGCATCCGCAGTCGATTGGTGGTGCAGCTCCTTTCTTGCCGCGACCTCTTGAAACTATTCAGCAAATTCCGAAATGTATACCGACAGGTACATACCGCAAGGTGTGTCAACACTGTGGCCGACTCCGAACTGAACATTCGTCCAAAGAATTTGGAATTCGTAAATGCACGTTTGTGCACTGTGCCAGATGTTTGGTGCCTCATGTAGGGATGGGGCTAGCTTGCAAGGCGCGCCATGGACCCAATGTGAGATTGAACGATTTGGTGGCGTACGATCTAAGAATGAAGTCTCTACTTGATTTGTGATGATGATTTGCGATGACACTCTTGCAGCAGCTGATTCAACTTAATTACTTATAACAGCTAATTTTATACTATGCGCCTATTCGTCATCACTGTCTGGGTCAAACACGTGCTCTTGTAGCTCAATGTAGAGGCTGGAGATTTCGCAACTGAAGCCAATTGCCTCATTGTTGCGGTGAAGGCCATCCTCCAAAAACCTCTTGTACCAACTTGCCATGGCATCACTCTCAAGTTCAAGTACATCATCATGGGATGGCCATTCTGTAAACGAGGCGACGCGCTCTGCAACAAGATGCCTCGTTGCCATCCTTGCGAAAAACTCGAAAATGATGAAGCGGCAGCGCTGCCTTGCGAATGGAAGATTCGAAAATTGCGAAGAACATTCATGGAGAGCACGCTTGACAACTTTCGCCAGTCCAGGCGCCATATTTTTGTACTGTTCCGCGACAGTATCGACACCTTCAGCGATGTAGCCAAAGGCTGCGTGGACTGGCGCAGCATTTCCACTGGAGATGAGGTAGTCGAATCCACGCTCGTCGACAAAACTACTGCGGCCAATCAACTGGAACTGGTTGGAAGGCGCCTCCATCTTGAGTAAGATCAAGAACTCGGGGGGAGGAGGAGGAGTATCATCATAGTAATTCTCTTGCATGGTGGTGGTGGGGGGGGAAACAGAGAGCAATGAGTGAGTACGATTGTGAGAAGAGCTGCATTGCGTTGATGTTGTGAGTCCCGCGGCAACTCAACCAATTTGTCCGAGATATGTCAACAAACTCTATATTGATTTTATTCATGCTATAGATGATCATACTCACAGGCAGGACACGAAAGCTAACCTTGTTGGGCTTCTCCTCCCTCCCTCTTTCTCCCGCAGTGCTGTTTTTTTTGGTCGGCTTCGCCGCCAGTTTAGGATTACCAAATCAGGTGAGGTCAAATTCACGGCCAAACTTCGTCCATACAAAAACCAAGAGTAGCGATTCATTTATGATTTTTCGTTCATTCACAATTTCAGAGTGGCAAGCACACTTAGTTTCAATGGCCCATACAAATTCGTAGAGTCCATTCGCAGGGTGCGGGATTATATTGCTATCCCTAACAACAACTAGAAGTTGAAATTAGTGTCTCTCGCAACTTTTGGCGCCTCTAATTTCATCGATCACGTTCCAAATTTGTGAAGGCAACAACAATGAGTCAAGCTGATGGATCATCCTTTGTTGATGGCGTGATCGCCACCATGGATAACCAAAGCTCTGGCGATACAACACCAAGGACAAGTGGCAAGAAAGGAATGTCCATAGCCCAGAAGCTGCACATTTTGAAAGCACGGAAGGTGGTCGAGACGACACGCGACATGCGTGTATATGATTGGCGGAACATGTTATTCCAGCAGACATCATCAGGATGTTGCACGCCACATCCATACTACGTGAAGCCTTCTGCTGTGTGGGTCCCTCATTTGATAAAAAGAGGTTTCCACCCATATTGTCCAGCGTGCGAGCAGCCTGTACCCACCATTGATTTTCGTTGGGTGGACCAACCAATGATTCTCTTTGGTGTCACCGGACACCGCTACCTTGATACTGTTCGATACAAGTGTGCTCGGTGCAACTCTACATTCCGAGCAACCAACATGAAGAGTTTGTCCTTAGACAAAACCGGATTTGTCTCTTCCACATTTCAGGTACACCTACTGAAGCGATGTGCTGTCGACGAAGAACTGTACCGCCTTGTCACATCATCAATCATGGAACCGACATCCTCGATTGTCTACTCATTGAAGCAGCAAACAATGAAGCGTTATGTTGGCAATCTGACGGAGTACTTACAACTCATGCTTCAAAAGAAGGCTGCTGGCGAAAGACTCCTTAGGCCGCAGCATGGCTCACAGAACATTGCAGATGCCTTTGCAAGAAATCGAGGGGGGGGCATTGTATCAAGTGTTTCCAGTCCTGCTCTAAGATCAAGGCGACGAGAACTGCGAGATAGCAGACTTGTACTGCAAAGTATCCGTCAGAAGGAAAGTCGCAGTATCCCACTGAAGAGTGTAAAAGGGATTGGAGTTGGAAAGGTGAAGCTTATGGCCAGCATTGGTGTGCGAACGGGTCAAGATTTGGTCCTAGTGCATGACCAAAGGGTTGGTGACGCGCGCAGATTCAAGGAACTATTGGATTTGTTTGGTGACCGGGATACTCGCAGAATCATTGATCGGTATGTAAAGGAGGTGAAATTGAAGATCCGCAACCTTGCTAAAAACCGATTGGATACAGAGGAGAAGATCAAGTCATTGGAGTCTGAAATTCAGACACTCGAAGAGGAGGAGAATGCTGTCAACATGGGGGATACACCTGCCGAACCAGCCCATGAGACAGACACTGACGAAACCTTCCAGCCAGAAACCTTCTCAAAATTTGATGATAGAGATGGGTACAATGGACGATTCTTCAGTGCGTACTATGTGGAACACGTTCTGAATTCATTCTTTCAGGCGCAAAAACCAGGAATGAAAGCAAGAATGTGTAACCTTGGAGCTGAAGTCCTCAAGATTGATTTCCAGTACAAATCAGCTGCTCGCGTGAAAGTGTACGTGGACGGAAAGCCCTTTTCACCTTGGAATGCGATGGGTGCTATTCTAAATGAAGATGCTATGTCTGTGTGGTGGGGATTCATCAAGGGCGCAGAGTCATTCTCTGAGATTGAAGAGCATCTGAAAGCTCTCAAGCGCCGACTAGATAGAATCCAAGGTGCTGACAAGTTAAAAGTCATTTATGTTGACAACTGCTGCAACGTGAGACACAAGCTTCAGTCTATTTTTGGAGAGAATGTCTTGGTTTTACTCGACATCTACCACTGGCTCGCAAGATGGGACCAAGCAATTCGCGACAAGAAGTCTGAGAGGTATCCTGTCTTCAAAAGCCTCATGAGTCGTGCCGTTCTGCAGCCATCTGATGATGAATATCAGAACAAGGCGAGTATGCTTCAAGAGAAGCTTGGTCGTGCACCATCAGTGAAAGAGGTGCTCAAGCAATGTAACAAGGCAACACCACATCAAGAAGATATTGAGGAATCGGTCAGAGCAATTATTGCGTACTTCCTCTTGGAAGATGCAAGAATTGTTGCTGCAACTCCAGTGCTGACTGGGGAAGGGGCAGCACGACACCCCCCAAAACTGTTCTTGAAAGATCCAACAGTCGTTCGAGATGTGCTGCGAAGGCAGCTATCACATGTTAAGTGCATTTGCGACCCTCCAAACGTCAATCTCTACAGAAAGAACAATGCTGGGGAGACATTCTGTAGCAGATCATCATCACAGTGTGAGCGACTGAACAAGGAAACGAACAAGAATCTCTTAAGGTTCTCCAGCATATCTGTAACTCGTGCAGATAGAATTGCTTGGTCAACCATGGACTACTGGAATCGCAAGTGTAATGAGCGTCGTCGGGGTGCCCAAGAATATCACACGACAAACACAGAAGCTCTCGCCTACGCAAACTCACTTGCAAAGGCGCTGGGATTAAATGACTTACCATTTCCAGATGCCACTTTAGCAATGAGCTGTCAGCCATGTCATGACGAAAAGTTTGGTTTTGAGTTGGAAGCAAATGGTTTTGATTTGACTGCTGACGCCAATATGGATTTGGACAGTGACCAGCTGGCAGAGAATGGAGATGACGAGCACAAGAATGATACAGAGGAGGACCAAGAATATCCAATCTCAGACACAAATATGTCAGAGATAGCTCGGATTGAAGCCCTCCTTGGATCTGTCAGAGAAACCGAAATCCAATCTGCCCCCAGGAACTCACTTGTGGCTTTCTCAAAGATGACTGGTGAAAACCCGTGGCTGCCATTTCTTGATGATCAGAGTCCACGTGCCACTGCAGAAAAGAGGTTGTTCAATGAAATGAAAGATAACTATGATCGGCATGCAAGCCCTTCAACACCAATTCGGGGATATGAAGCATTCAGTACGGCATGGAGCCAGGAAGTTGGCCAGCGCTATCTTGCAAGGTTGGCTGGTGTTCTGGACGAGAACACAGAAACCGACATCATATACAGCAAAACTGCAAAGCAGCTAGCTGATTTCTATGATAAGCTGGAAGCTCAAGCACGAATTGCCACCGTTTTGAATACAACGGAATCGATGCGGCGTCAACGTGATGTGAATCGAATGATTCGAAATGCGCGAGCCAGTATTGTCACGCCAACCGCTGTGCCGGTACAACCATTGATGTATACACATCAGCCAGTCGGTACAGCAAACCAACAAACTCCACTAGGAGCGCCATTGGTACTGAACACCAATATTGCATTTCCTGGTGGTCTGGCTATGAATCCACAGTTTATTGGTGGTGCAGCTCCTTTCTTACCGCGACCTCTTGAAACTATTCAGCAAATTCCGAAATGTATACCAACAGGTACATACCGCAAGGTGTGTCAACACTGTGGCCGACTCCGAACTGAACATTCGCCCAAAGCATTTGGAATCCGTAAATGTAACTTTGTTCACTGTGCCAGATGTTTGGTGCCTCATGCAGGGATGGGGCTAGCTTGCAAGGCGCGCTCTGGACGCAATGTGAGATTGGACGATTTGGTTTCATACGATCTGAGAATGAAGGCTCTACTAGACTTGTGATGACACTCTTGCAGCAGCTGATTCAACTTAATTACTTATAACAGCTAATTTTATACTATGCGCCTATTCGTCATC
>JAVCKV010570537.1:0-10101 GCA_032274145.1 Herpochondria borealis | reverse complement strand
ATACGAAAATTGGTATGGAGGGGGTAGGTTTAAGTACAGGTCAAAAGCAACGGTTCTTTATAGCGATCAGGAAGATAACGTCTCTCAGGCGGTGGTTGAATTGCTATCACTTGATGCCAATCGCGACAGCCGATATGACCATACCATCCCTGTTGTTATACACAGAGATGCACAAACAGGTGACGATTTCACTGTGCGTGATATTACCCTTGCACGCGGTGCCTTGCAGGTGGCCGCCGGGCGTCAGGGCATTAGTCGCATTGAGTTACCTCAGCTGGCGGTGATCAACCAAGTGCCGGGCATCGACTCAACTGAAGTACTGACAGATCAGACCATCACGCTCGAGTTTTCTCATCCACTGGCGAGCGACAGTGATTTAATTGCTGCGATAAAAGTGGTGGAAGGGGATGCTCAGTTCGGCACCAATGTGACGGAACTGTTTGACATCAGTTTTGCTATTCGAGAAGGGCTTCCGGCTTATCGATTTGTCGACATAAAACCGCTTGCATCAGGCATGTTGCAACCGGATACCGCCTACTATATTCAGGTCGGCCAGGGGCTCACCAGTGTCGCGGGTTTAACCGCGGGTGGTGATTATAACGCCCGGTTCATTACCAGTCCTGCCGGCGATGAATCAGCACCACAAATCAGCAGTATTGCGCCGGGTACCGGTAGTATCGGTGGTGAAACGATCGTGGTGGTTGCGGGTAAAAACTTCGGTCCTAATCCCTCTTTAATGGTCGGCGGCCAACAGTTTGTCATCAGTGCGTATGGTCAGGCAAGCGATGAAAACGCACTTGATACCATCACCGCTACATCGCTGGCCAATGTCGCAGGACCAGCGGCTGTTGAGGTGATCGCAGAAAACGGGTTATCAGATATGGTGCTCGGTGGTTATACCTATGTCGATCGCCTGGCCCTGTCGTTTATGGACCCACCGATCGTCAGATTTGATCAAAGTGGTGTTGGCGATATTGTCCGAGTTGTTGGCTTAGGGTTTCACAGTAACTTATTATTAAGGCATGGAAGTCGGGCGACGTTGCAAGTGTTCGGGAGTTTGCCGTTGATCAGGATAAATTAAGCTTACTGTCATCGTCTGAAATGAGTTGGGTGGTACCCGACTTTGGTGAGGCCTACCGAGGATTTGTCGATGTAGAGATCTCCGATCCCGAAGGCGGTCAATATCTATTACCGAATGCCCTATTTTATGGTCAGTTAACGATCACCCGCCAACTGTCGGTGGAAGACTCGTTGACGGTGGCGGCTCTCGACGAGATTGCCGGTGGTGCATCTACGTTTGTACTCGATCCGGTAAAACTACCGCCGGGCAAGATCGTTGATGTTGAAAGCGATGCTGACCTTGGCCTTATCTACACCCTGGTTGCGCCTTCGGCAGTCAAGAGTTTTGGATCACTGGCAGAGTTAGAACGATATGCTGAGCCTGGGTGGATTTCGTTAATTCACTATAAACGCGATGCAATTGGCGATGCTGCACCCATGCATGGCCTGGGCTATTTCAATCTCCCGCAGGACCTAAATCCTGCAACACTGGCGTTGCATCGTGAACATGTTTACGTGGGTGCACAGGGTGTGGCAAACAGTCGCATCAATACGACGCATGAGGGTTACGGCTGGGTGTTGGTGTACGACCGGGAAACTCGTCATCCCGATGATGTTGAACCGGATATCCAGAAAGATCGCGATATCATCAACAAGTTAAGACTGCCCTGGAACAGCCCGGTGGTTGATCTGGTTGCCGTTGATCATCTACTTTTTGCAGCGGTACAAAATCAGGGTGTGGCGGTGATTAGCCTGGCGCAACCCGATAAACCCACCATCATTCGAACCATTGACTCCGCGGTTGCCGGCGTGCGCACTCAGGCGATTGATCCCGTGTCAGTGCAGTTGCTCAACGGTCAATTGCAAGTGGTGGACAGAAACAACAACCGATACATCTACGACATAACAGCGCCTTCGCTACCGCAGCTTGGCTTTTATACCGACGGGTCCGATCAATTCGCGGCCGTTGTGCCGGTACGTCAGTCTATTGTGGATTCCGTCTCTGGGGGCATTGAACTACTCAATGCTGAGCGGGCTGAAAATATTCGACCGATCGCCGCTTATGAAAATACCGGGTTTACCATCCCGGGTGAGGGGGCAGGTGTTGAAAGCGCCTACTCACTGACCAGCAACATTACGCTGCAATTGGTTAATGAGAAAAAACAAATCTACAAAGGGTATCTAGGGCTTTACGATACCTCCGCTGTTGATAATCTACAGCTGCTGGATGCGATACTCCTATCGCATAAGGCGAGATCGACGATTGCCAGTGACCTGACCGACGACGGTATTATCGTGACAGGTCTCGAGTTTGCCGACGGGCCAAATTCCGCACGTTTGCAGTCGCTGCAACTGATCGATACGGCGGTTCAGGATCTCGTGAGTGTCACACCCACACTCGCGGCAGGTCGCCTACTGCCCACAGACGTACAATTTGGTTTGGACTTTACATTGCCGTTTGATGCGGCCGGTGACTTTGCTAATTACATTTCCCTGATCAGGCAGGAGGGTACCGCCTCTGGCACATCGGTCGCGATTACAGTGGTTGTGGATGCAGAGAATAGTCGTCGTCTTTTGCTTACGCCTCAGTCTGAATTGGATCCGAACAGCAATTATTTGATTAAACTCCAAAGTGAATCCGGATCCAGACGTACCGCCGGACTGGTTGATGCCAACCTTGATTTCACTACGGCGACCGGTGCGGGAGCCGCCCCGATCATAGTTGCATTTGATAAAACAGTATTACAAACCACTGGTGGGCAGTTAGTGGTTACAGTCGATAGCATCAGTGACCCGGTATTCCTTTTGGCAGGGCAGGTAGCAACCATACTCGATCAGGTGACACTGACCAACGGGCACCTCCAATATACTCTGTCCTCGGGTACGTCACTTGCCGGTCCAGCCTCTGTGACCGTGATCAATAGTAACGGTACGCAGTCACGAAGTATTGGTGCCATACAATTTGTAGAACCGTTAGAAATAGCCGCCATCAGCCCGTCGATGGGCAGTATTAACGGGGGGACAGAAGTGGTCATCAGTGGCCGCGGTATAAAGCCTGATGATATCTCCGCCATGGATATTCGTTTTGGTGCCTGGCCGGTTGCGACTGAGAACATCTCTTTGCTCGGTCCTGATACCGTGTTGGTGGTGTCGCCACCGGGCAGTCTGGGTTCAGTTGATATCAGTATTGATCTGGGTAACGGACAGTCCCGCGTTCTTGAGCAGGCTTTTCAATACCAACAACCGGCGCAGGCAGTAATTACGGATAGAGCACCGACTAGAATCTACGGTGCAGAGCTCGATACTAGCCAGAACTATATACTGGCTGCTGCAGGGGAAAGTGGTTTACTGATCTATAAGACGGATGCCGCCTACTTCACTGAGCGGGAAATCAATCCGTTAAATTCGGATGACTTGTTGAAGTTTATCAATGAGGATGATGACGAATTTGATGATCGAATCGTTGCTCGGGTAGCGCTTCCTGCGGGTGAGCGAGCACTGGGTGTGTCCGGTTATTTTGAGCAAGGCCTTGATCGGGTATTGGTCTCGTCAGCAACGGCGTCTGGTCGTGCACGGCTGCATATTGTCAGCTTTGATTCTTTAAATCTCGACAACAGTTATCTCTTAAACTCCCTCGATTTGCCGGGTGAATTCGCACGCGGGTTGATTGCGACTAATAATCTGGCGGCGGTCGCGATGGCGAGCGGTGGGATTGGACTGGTGGATCTCTATCTGCAGGATAAAACCTACCTGGTCGCTCAAGCCCAATTGCCAGACGCACACAAGGCGCTGGATATTGCTCGCACGCAAGTCAATGGTCAGACAGTGTATGCGGTGGCTGCGGGTGAATTTGAGCTCACCGATAATCGCCTGGTATCTGATAATTCGGCCACTGGCGGATTATATTTTTATACCGTCGACTCCAGTACAGGGTTAAGCCCCATAGGGCAGCTATCCGTCCCTGCGAGCCGGGTAATTATAGATGGCCGTATAGCGTGGCTTGCCGGTGGAGAAGCGGGTCTGATCAAAGTAGACATTTCGGATGTCACTAACCCGAGGGTGATCTCACGCCATCCGGAACTGAGTCCTGCCCTTGATATTTCAATGCAAGGTGGTTTGTTGTACGTAGCGCGGGGCGACATAGGTGTCACTGCCGTAGAAGTCTTTGCTGAAGACACAGTGGAACTCGCCATAGGTGAAACACTTGAGGGATACCAGGGTGCGACAATCGACACGGTGGTCGGTGGTTTCTATGCTGTTTATACCGCGGGTGTCAATGAGCTAAGCCAGGCCGTTCTGCAGGTGACGCAGGATCTTGCGCTGAAGGTGCATTCGGCTAATCCGTCTGATGGTGTGTTAACACCAGGCAGCAATGGTCAGTTACAAGCGGTGTTGCGATTCAATAAAGCCATTGATCTGGCGCCGGACAATTATGATCTGGTATCGTTAGTCAATGGCGACAATGATCCGGTGCCATTTGAGTTACTTATTTCAAATAATGATGTATTGATAACGGTAAACCCGAATGATCTGATTGAAGGGCAGAGTTTGCGTCTGAAAGTGGACGCGGGTTTGGTTAACCAAAAACCTTCCTCTGATGGCAGCAACATTTCTCTTTATGAACTGAATTATCCTCGTTCGTTTGATTTTGATTGGCAGTCAGAGACATCGCTTCCACTGACACTGGCATCCGTGACTCCTCGACGCAGTCTCCAGGGCGAAGAAGCGCACTGGATTATAGGTATTAGTGGCTACCATCCGGATGATTCTCTGCAAGTATCCCTTGGTGGACAACCACTCACGGTACTTGACGTAGAAGCCAGCGGTAGTGATACCTCTAACACCTTAGTGGAAGTTGCGGTCCCTCTGGATGCAGCAGCCGGTATTCACGATCTTATTATCACAACGGGCACGGGTAGTACCGCAGTCTTGTATGGTGCGGTCGTTATTGATGAAGCTCTGCAAATCTCCGGCATCGAGCCTGCTTGGGGGCCAGTGCAGGGCGGTACTATGTTAACGATCGTCGGTAGCGGGTTTGAGCCCGGCAATACGGTACTTGATGGAACCGATATTCGTGTCGGTGATGTTCCTGTAAGTTCGGTGCGGGTGCTATCCACCAATCAGTTAGTGGCGACTGTTCGTGGCGGCTCCAGTGGCCGTCATCCCGTGACCGCAAGAAGCAGAGACGGACGTGAATTCAGTACTAGCGACGAAAACGGCTTTGGTTATGGTCTGAAGTTATTGGCGTCACGCGGTCCTACCGGTATCAGTCCGACTGATGTTCTGGTCGATCAACAAAGTGGCGTGGCCTTCACAGGCGGCGGTTACATCACGAATACTTATCAGCACCTGTTACTGCGTGATCAACGAGTTCAGGATAACGCGCCGCTTGCCGTGTTTGATGTGCAGGATCCCATTAATCCGGTATTAACCGGAGCGGTCAACGCATGGGTTGCCGGACAACCGGCATCGGGTCATCGCGATAAGATTGCTGAAATAGCCTCTCTTACTCCCAGTGACCCTGATGTTGCAAGAAGTCCTGAAGCACAGGCTCGACTCAATGAGATCGGTGGTGCGCCAGATACTGTTTTTGTGGCAGACGGCGTTCGGTTAATCCGCCATGACTACACACGGGATGGTGAACAGCAAAAGCAATTATTTTTTGCCGCTGGTGCGGCAGGCATCGGGCAGGTGTTGGCCGACGACCCGGGCGCACTGGTGCTACAAGGGTATTCCTCTATTGCCCCTAATAGTGCAGTCAACAGTGTGCTGGCGTGGGGCAATGGGGTGTATGCCACGATGGCAACACCGGAACCGCCTCAATCTCCACCGACCGGCGAGTGTGAGACAGCGCTTGGCGAGCCGGGATCTCCCCGGCACATAAAGCTCGTCAGTTTTGCCGACCTTGAAGATCCTGTCGAGCTGGATGATCTCGATGAGCTGTCCGGTGACTCGGTTGTGATGCGTCAGGGTCAATGGCTCTATGCGGGCGGCACCGGCAATGGTGAGTTCTGGTCGAACTGCAATACCGTACCGGATGTCACGGCGGCTGTCGTGCCATCGCTGAACCAGAGTGTCTTGCGCGGTATCAATACTCAAGACCCTGCATTAAAACGCAGTTTTAGTTTTGATCACAATATCGCCGATGTGATCGCTTATGGCGACTACTTAATAGTGGCGCTTGAATCGGGTGGTGTGGAGTTTGTAAAATCCACAGATGGTTCTGTGAGACATGAATTTTCTGCCGACAAGGCGCTGCAGTCGAATAGCGGGCGGGCACTCCGTTTAAAACGATTCGCCAATTTATTGTGGGTAACTTACGAGTCTGGCGGTGTCATTGTCCTGGATATCGCCGATCCTGGTAATCCTTATGTCGTCTCTGCGGGTAATGATGAAACTGTGCTTGCCAGTGATGTATTCAAAGGCAGGGCAGTCACCAGCGGGTCGGGTGGCATACAGATATTTGATCTGCCGGCTGCGTTTGCGTGGTCTGAAAACATGGATGAAGGGCAGATGACCGGTGTCGCCGAACGCCCACAGCTGGTGTTTTCCGAAAGCGTTGGTGTTGAGTCTGTGCAGCAATCTGTCTCAGTGACAACGGCCGACGGCGTTGATGTTGCGGTGACTGTCACAGCCGTTGATGAAGCTGATGGACACGCACAACGTTTTTCAATTGACTATGTGGACCAGCCGGGACAATCTGTGCGGCTTGAAGTGGCAAACGCTTCAACCACACGGGGCAGCGGATTGTGGCGTTCAATGGTGGTGAACTACTCGCATGATGAAGCAGTGCCCTATCAGGCCATTGTTGCTGAGGTGTTTCCGACCGGTTTCCATCAGGATAATGAGTCAGATATTGAAGTTCGCGGTGAACACTTTGCCATCGATGGTTCGTTGCGCGCGTACATTGGCTTACGCGAGGTTACACCGACAATAGTCGATGGCTCAAGTCTGATTATTCCGTCTGAGGAATTTGAACGTTTGTTGTTAGCGCCTGGCGCGCACCATCTGCGAATTGTTCAGGGTCAACTCGACACCGTGTTTAATAATGCTTTATTGGTGGCGGCTAGTCCGGCACTTGCTTCTTATTCACTTGAACCGTCCAGCGTCACGATCGATGGGGGCCAGTCTATATCCATCACGGCGTCCAGTGACATGTTTCTGCCGGGTGCAGCTGTGGTAGTCACGGCGGCGGATGGTGCTGAAATCCGGACGGTACTTTCTCAAGAAAGTGAGGCGAACATCGATCTTTTTGAAGATGTTGTTACGCAGCGAATCCTCAACTTTAACGCACCGGGTGTCATTACCGCGGGCATCTATCGCGTCGATATCGAGATGGGTGGGCAACGCTATCCGGTGGGCAGTTTGTCCTACACGTTGGGGCAGGGTCAGTCAATTGATCTGCCTAATTATCCGCCGATGAATATTGCCAGTGGTCAGCTAGTCGGGGATCTTCTCTATGTGGCTGTAGATGAAGGTAAAGACAGTTCAACGCAGAACCGGTTTCTCATTGAATCGGGATTGGAGATCTATGACCTTAGTGTTCGTGACCGACCTATTCGTCTTTCGCAATTGCCAACACAAGATGCCGCCAACGATGTTGCGGTGCTGGATAACGTAGCGTTTCTCGCGATCGAAGGTGTCGGACTGGTTCAGGTTGATATCACGGACAAAAGCCGACCGTTCTCTGTGCGCACGATTCCCGTGAGTGGCGCAAGTCCGCGGGCGCTCGCCGTGCACCGTGATTACGCCGTTGTGGCGATGGCAGTGAAAACTGCAGACGGGCAGGGCTATGTGCGGTTTCTTGATGCGGCTGATCCCGAGTTAGATGCGCCTGCAAATTGGGACACGATAGATTACAGCGGCTCAGCAACGGCGGGTGCACCTATAGACCTGCAGTGGCGGGGTAATGATTTGTATGTGTTATTGGCCCTTGAAACTGGCGAGCTGCGTCTCGACAAAATAACAGGCCTGCCACTGGCACCAGCGACAACCTCCTATCTGCTCCCTACTGATTTTGCAGACAGTGATAACGCCAATATGAGTGTGTTGCAGGGCCAGCTTCTGGTTTCCGGGCACGGTGGTTATCAAGTCTTTGATACCAGCGGTGACAACGCGATCTTAAGCTACTCCGAAAACACCGATGATTTTGGTACCGTCGTGCAACTGGGGGGTAGTGTTTTTCTGGCCACCGAAAACGGTCTTGTACAACAGGCGCAACAACAACTTGCCCTGTATGCGCTGACACCTGAATCAGGCAGTACGCTAAACCAAGGTGAAAGCATTACATTGCAGTTTAACTCACTGATCAACACCAGTGAGGAACACATTGCAGCGGTGCTATCAGTGTCTGATCAAACAGGTGCGGCAATCGATCCGGAACAGCTAGAAATAGAAGCGATCAACACCCTCGCTGGTGGTGTTATTTCTATCACACCCGCTGATCAAGTCACCGGTGAAGGTGCTACCACTGAATTGAACTTATCACTTTCAAGTGAATTGTTGGGTCTTGACGGGTTAACGCTGACCAGCAGTGTCGATGCTGCCTACCCGCTTGACGCAGAGCCTCCACCCGTACTTTTTGCAGTCACTCGATTGGAAAATGTACAGAATTCTGCACACTTTTTTCACGCAGATGGCACTGAAACCGGTGTCATTGATGGGCGCGGTTTTGGTAGTGATATCAGTGTTGTCGCGCTACAAGTGGGTGACCTGGCGTTGCCCGCCAGTGCGATCATCGCTGTCACTGATTCGCGCATTGAATTTTCCCTGCCTGCGTTGTATTTGTCAGACAATACCGCGAGCTTATCGATCACCGTGACTCGGGGCGAAAGCAAGGGCGTACTGCATGGTGCGATCGTCGTACTGCCTGAAGTCAGGCTCAGTAGCATTGATCCTGTGTTCGGCGCTCCACAGGGAGGTAATTGGGTTAATCTTTATGGGGCGGGTTTCCATTCTGATGTGACGGTCAAGTTTGGTGACTCAAGTGCGAACCAAATACAAGTGATCGGTAGTTCGCATCTGCGCATCAGAGCGCCATCCGGTGTCGCCGGCAGAGTGGATGTCACGGTAGCCAATCCCTTGTTTGGTGATGAGCAATCAGTCCTGGGTGAAGCGTACCTCTATGCAACACGCGCCACTGGCACAGTGACGTTGGGGGAGACCGGGCAGGATGCACCAGTATCGGCAATGACACTGAGTGATCAGCTGGTGTATGCCGTCACCGGCGGTGACTATCAACTGGTCACTAGCATTGGCGACTCCCTGGGTCAGACCGTCAGCAAAAAGGCCAGGCTCATTGTTGTTGATGTCTCCGATCCGGTTAAACCGCAGATTTTACAAAAGACCGACGATGTCGGCACACTCGATTACCACTATGGCACAGAGCTGACGCCAGACGGCTTCAGCGACATCGCACAACTGGATGATCAACTGTTGGTGGTGGGTGGCGAATCGTTGTTTATTTTTGATGTTCGCATTGCGAATGACCCTGTGCTGCTTGAGCGCATGGAGTTTGCTGCCGGTGAAACCCTTGATCAGGTAGTCACCAATGGTCAACTTGCGTTGCTGGCCGGTTCCAAAGGCGTTCGTGTATTGCGTCGCAGTGATTCGCAATGGAATAA
The DNA here is from genome assembly GCA_032274145.1 of Herpochondria borealis. Classification (NCBI taxonomy): domain Eukaryota; phylum Rhodophyta; class Florideophyceae; order Ceramiales; family Ceramiaceae; genus Herpochondria; species Herpochondria borealis. Next base: position 418 of record JAVCKV010570537.1, on the reverse strand, counting down.
CATTGTCCATCTGGATGTGGATCAACTGGGCGGCATACCCAGCGCTATCGCAGTCGATGGTGAGCAGCTGCTGGTCGCACTGAAAGCGAGTCACTCACTGGTTCGTGTTGACATGACGGATGGTCGTTTTGATCGTCCGGAAGATCAGTCAATAACAGATTTGCCGGGTAACCCGGTCTCCGTTCAATCGTTGCTAAAGTCAGGCAATCTGCTGTTTGCTGGCACCACTGACACGGGTCAGGTACTGGCGCTAGAGATCGATGCGAATGGCGATTATCGAACGGTTGCGCAGTTGTCTCTTAACACGCTACACCCGGCGTCTGTCGTCACCGCATCCGATATCGTTCAGCAGGGACAAAGTCTGTTTGTGGCGGGTGAAGACGGCGATATTCAAATATGGGATATCTGACACAGATGA
>JAVCKV010570536.1:0-32991 GCA_032274145.1 Herpochondria borealis | reverse complement strand
AGGCGCTGTCCTTGCCTAACTGCGTCGACTTGCGCCCCTGTTACCTTCCGTCGCTTGCAGGTTACCCACCGATAAATATTGAATATTCACCGGATATGGCATGTCTAAACTACCATTCCTTAGTCTTGCAGGCGGCAAAAAGCGCTGGCCTGCTCGTCGCTGCTCCTGTGGCGGCGCGAACATTGAGATTTTCCAGTTTCACTTCGCCCTCGTGGCTCTATCTGCCCCAGAGAAGATGATAACAATAGGAGTGCCCCGAAATTCTCCAGAGCTTCAGAGGATGGCGCGCTAGAAAGCCCCAGATAAGGTGTATCGATAGAATCATATGTGGTCAGCTCAACTTCCTTAGAAGGCGAGGTCACAGAAGATGACCTCAGGGAATGAATCATAACGTGCGAGCAACCCATGATTTGGATTTGGTTCGTCGGAAACTCTACCAAACGTCTCGGTTGAATCATGCACTACTACATGCACTACTACATGCACTGAAGTCCTTGATACTACTGACACGGCGCTTCAGCAGCCCTTTCCCTAAAATTACCACGGTACTGCAAAGTTGGTGCGTGCAACAGTATACTTCATCCCCTCCCTACTTTCGGTAGCTTGCTGTTGATCACCACCTGGCAAATACGTCTTTATGCTCTTCCAAGCATAACCGCGTCCTTGCTGGCGGCTTGGCGCTGGCCAGCTCGTCGCTTCTATGCAAGCGATCGTGCAGCGCGAACGCCTATATTTCTCCGCTTCACTTTGCCCCCTGTCCCCGTGGCTCCATCTGTCTGTCTCGATACCCTCAAGCGTGACTAGCTAATTTTCTAAAGAGGAAGAGGAAGCCTTTCCCTCATCTCAACCGACCAATAGTAGTGGTAGCAAAACCCTTAGCGAGAGCCCTCCTGCGCCGAGCCTCTTGCAATGACCGCGAGGCAATCGGTGGCACCAGCCACATCGTCAGCGCCGTTCCTGCTAAACACCAGCCATAGGCCCGACAGCAGGAGATGTTTTACTGATAGCTCCCGGTACTGCAAATGCTGCATACTGTTGAGAGTTGCCCCCGCCCGGACTCCCTGGAGCAGCCAGTTTTCGCCTCTTGTTGCTGGGACTCATGGACGCAATGGCACCCTCCAGAGCCCCACGTGGTAGTGGTAAGTTGGGTAGCACCCAGGGGTTGGGAGGGAGTGGTGGCGGCGGTACGCCTGGTGTAAAGGAGATGATTTGATAATAGTGACCGTAGTAGGCGGACCACCAGTCATAGTGTTCGGATCCTGCAGCAGCTTCCGATAGCGGTGGCGCAAAGGGATGAGTAAAGGCAGGAGGAATGGCGCTGGCGGGAGGCGGGATGGCTGTTGCTGCTTGAGTTGGATAGTAGGGCCTCGCGGGTGATGGCATACCAGAAGGCGTTGCTGGTGACGTTGGCGGAAGATAGCCGCCTCTACCACCAGGAGCTACCCTCCACGGTGAAGCTGCAGGAGGCGCAGGAGCAGGAGCCTGACCTTCTGACATTGCTTGATAAAGAGCAAAGGTGCTGACACCTTCGGCTTCCCGTGCTGCCGCCGGTTTTGCAGATTCAGCTTCAACATCGGCATCTTGGTTGGAGGTAGATGACTCACCAGCGTCCGTTTGCTTCTTCTCGGAGGGCTCGTCAGCCACTGGTGATTCCCCACTTGCTTGCTCCACCTTGACACTGAGTCCGCCTTCTTCATCTTCGTTTGCCCCATCGGCGGCAGCTTTCGGAGCTCCCTCGCTAGTAGTGGCAGCTGTCATTTGCTCATCCTGCTGGTCCGTCTCTTCCCCAGAGGTGCTCTGTGCAGCCCTACCCTCCTCTTTCACACCGTCCGACGACATGTCTTTCTCCCTCTCTTTGTGTAATGATGTGAGATTGTCACAGTCTGGGTGAACGAAATGACTGATTATATATAATGCAAGTGAATGAGCAAGCTAAGAAGTCAGCATCGACATGCGTCGGGTGGTTGACCTCGCTTTCGCACGCTTTACTCCTCACTGCTACTATCCAACGGACGCGCACGTACAACAGTATGGAATCGCAGCCGGCAGCTGTGCGATCCACATGATGAGGGGTATTCGATTTCCCGCCAGATTTTGCGGCCCATTGATCATTTGAAGATCTTCATGCATCAATATGTATATAATTCGACGTCATCATTCCGTTCGGATTGGTCGTGACTGCGCGTCTTTGTTCTCCGGTTCAGAATAAAATGACCACAACTCCGTTCTATTGCAAGTGAACGTGAACCCATAAAGGCATTGCACATTACTTGCAAGACACAAGAAGTAACAACTAACGAAGTAACGATGGAGCCAACCAAATCGATGAAGGCAATGCAGGGAATGAAGCGTGCGTGGACGAAGCTTGAGTCCGGCACGAGCAAGGCTTGGAGCAAGTCAGCTGAATCTGTGCAAAGAGGCATGGATACTTCTGTGGAAGCAGTCAAGCAGTTGACTGACAAGCAGCCCAAGGAACCAGATGTCATGGCTGATTCGGAGGAAGACGCATTGACCATTTTGAAGCAGGAGGTGGAAAGTGCGAAATCTGCCAAGCAAAAGAGACCTCAAAAGTGGAACTTTGCTACGGTTCCACTCGACTGTTTTAGCAAGACTTTGGACGATATCCTTATGGCGTTTGTTCGTTGGTCCAAGACGGATGACGGCAAGTTCAACCTTACGCGTGCATTCGAGCGCCTCACCGCATACGCCACATGGATGGACAATACTGGTCGCGATATGATTGACCCACCACTCACGACTGAGTCCATCAAGGATGCCTGGACTGCGTGGAACATGAAGGTCTCGTACGATAAGGCTGGCCACTTTGTCTGGTGGTTCGACATTGCCCAGTTGGATCTAGAAAAGGTCAAGGCAATTCCTGTGGAAGAAAATCTCCGTCTCTTTGTCTGGTTAGCCCACTTTGCCATGTTGGACCCACAAGCTCAACAGAATGGTTGCGTCCTTGTGGAAAACTTGGGCAAGCTTCAGCTCTGGACAGGCATGACCTTGATCCAACCCAACTTGGCTCGCAAGATTGATCGTCTCACTATTGGAACCATGCCTGTCAAGATGAAGCAAGTCTATGTATGCGAGTCTCCTCAGTGGGCAACGGTTTTGACCAAAATTATGAAGCCCTTCCTGTCTCCTATTGTCAAGGACCGTATCGTGTTTTTGGAAAACCCAAAGGTCCTGGAAGACATTCTCGGACTCGATTGCATACCTACTGACTTTGTAGGTACCGAAGGAAAGCTCGAGAAGGATATCGTGTGGGCTGCAATGTCAATGGATTAGAGAGCAGCACATTCAAGAGTACCACCACGTTGAAGATTGCTCGTCTACGAGACAAGCTATAAGTGCATATTATAGTAAAACAACGAAGAAGTTATTGTAATAGTTGCCTATGTTAGAATCTCATGGCTGCAACCCTTTAGTCGCGACTCGTTTGGTACTTCATCAGCACACTGTGCACAACTTCCATTGGTGGTCTTCGATCAGGATCTTCTGACCAACCGTACTTTATCACGTTGGTTGGAATTGTCGGCCAATCATCCGAAACCCTCGGTCGCGCACCACCAAGAATCACTTTTTCTTCGTAATCCACCATGATGAGGCGCGCGCAACTCATGATTTCAAACATTAGGATGGAGAACGAGTAGATGTCTGCCTTTGCATTGTACGGTTCGCGTTTATAGACCTCTGGGGCCATGTAGAGAATAGTTCCTGTCCTTCCCACCATCCTTTCGCGTGGTTTCAATTCACAGACAAGCCCAAAGTCAAACAGCTTGAGAGTTCCGTGCTGATCAAAACCAACGTTGGCAGGTTTCAAGTCCCGAAAGACGCATCCCTTGGAATGAAGATATTTGAGACTGTCAGCTAGTGGTACAAGCACTTCCATGCGTTCACCAAGAGATGTGTCGCGTTCCGTGATCCAGTCATCCATTTTTTCTTCCAACGTGGACTCGAGCCTGTCGAGAATGATGAAAAAGCCACCTGGCTCCGCGAAACCCCGAGCACCGTGACAAGCAATACCATGTAGCTCAATAATGTTTGGGTGATTGAGACTTGCCAGGAGTTTTGCCTCTGTGAGAAGGTCCACGGCAGCACGGATAAAGCGTTTCGGCGAAGACGTGTCTTTTAGTAGTTTGACAGCATAATTCTGAGGGTTCTTGGCCATCTCCTTGCGTCTCGCTCGCTGAATGGGGGCCTTGTTTGTGGCTGTTCTTCTGGACACGACAAGTTCGATCTTTTTCAAGGACCAAACCCGGTTGAAGCTCCCCGTTCCAAGTTGTTTCGAACACCTTATCTCGGCGCGATCGAATCGAGGTATTGATGCCTCGGACTTGGTCGAGACGACGAATGATTCTTTATCCATGAGTCTCGCCTTTTGTGTTGCCAAGGCGACGGCTTTCAGATTAGTCTTTTGTTTCTGCATCATGGTACTGTAGGATTGTTTGTAATTAGTTGCGTTGATTGAAAGAGTAAGATTGGTTTTTATGATGAGAACATTTGAATGATCTGCAAGGTGCTTCAACTATACATCGAATTTACACGACTGGCAACTCTAGAAACTTGCTTTTAGATAAGAATATTCAAGAGATTTCGAGCATGTTCTCGGTACATTTTCTACGTGCTGCCAATAATATTTGCCAGGACTATGAGATTCAAGATGCAACAAGGTGTCACAATAAATGTGGGTCACAAGGCTACATCCAACACAACGGCACAAGGGAGCAGCTGTTGAAGTTGCATTTGGTAACAAGGAGTCGTTGGATGGATCGCCATCATGGTTCACGATCTACTTTGAGCGAAAGCCTCTGGCGATTTGTTGGTGCATCCAGCTAATGTCCACACGTACTCTAGAGACTTCGCACCATGCGGCCTTCATTATGGGGTGAAAAAACTTCTACTCCGAGTGAGAGTGTGCGTCGCCCACTCGTCGAGGATAGGCATAAAGGTCAAAGGCATCATAGGCATCACGACTACCCTACACACTGCAGGCATCTACCACTGCTTGCAGGCTAGTCTTCTCCCATCAAGTCCCTACTAGAGTAGCACGCAGCGATGTCTTTACAGAGGCTCCAAGCGCAACATACAGTAGCTATGTGGCTCAAAGGCCAGATGATTAGGGTTTTCCCTACGACCGTTCGATAGGCTGATCATAAGGGTTTTCCCTACGACCGTTCGATAGGCTGATCATCGTTGGGGGACTATCCAGTGACTCCCGTGTTACCCAAAGCTACTTCAACAGTTGTGCACTTGTGCCGTTGTGGCCATAGGGACAGCCGTTTGTGAACCTTGTTGTGACACCTTGTAGCATGTTGGTGCTGCCAAAATTTGGCAGTTTCATGTACCAGGTAGCAAATTTGTGGCGGTGGGCGGCGGGGTGTTCTTTCCTTGTGATGATGATCGCGAATGGTATCAGGTGGACGAGGACGGCGGAAGCGGCTTGACCCAACGGAAATCACACTTCGCGTTGTAAGTTGGATAACTCTGCTACCATATGGACTATGGCACATTTTCTTGTACTACATACGCATCATTGGAAGCATCAACAAAGCTTGACTTCCCACTGACAGTTGAACTGTCAATTCAGTCATCGAGCTTAGGTGAACAGCGAAGCCGTATTCTTGACGATTGATGTTTTCTATACGAAAGCAACAGATAAGAGCCACACCTCTAATACCTTATCAATCGACGTTCAATGGACGAAGCACCACCCCTATCACCTTCTAGAGACGCGACTTTGTCTGTAGGGTTCACCAATCGTCGACTCAAAAGATTGCGCACCGGATCGCATGCAACACCGCCTCGACTGATCGCAAGAGCTTTGTTGCAGTCGCAGCTTCCCATCTTGAGAGCATGAGACCTCAGCGGCTTGCCAAAACTTGTCTGCTGCACTGCGTTCCGAATAACACACGCACTTGATTAGCTTACTTCCATAACCAAGCTTGTGCTTTCCTCTGACATTGAGCGTTGTCTTTTTCTGAAACGATTGAAAAGATTTCGCCACTGGAGTTGGTGCTTTCGCCTGCGCTCTCTATGAAACGTGGACATGTACTGTCTTAGAAGGATGACTAAAACAACAAAGACGATGAGGTGTATGAATCCCTTGGGCAGAGCTGGCTTGATAGGGACCTCCATGTCTACTTCTTCTTCATCCGCAATGTGGGCCGTGGCGGGTTGAACGGGGCAATCATCACTACAGGCTCGGTGCAAAATTGCATGGCGGAGCTGCGCCGCTGCATTGTGAGTTCCACTGTCAGTGCACATTTCGTCACGTACTTTTGGATGCCAATTCTTGTAGTCATCGTCTTCAAAGTAGCAACGCGCGTGTGAAGAATCTTTGACGCAGCCCGTTCCTCGATCATCCCAACTTCGAGGCCATCCACTGTATTGTGTTGAATTGCTTGGACGAGCTTTGACGTATAAATTGCAGGCGGCTGGTGCTGTTTGAATATAGCAGTAATCTCCGATTCGACCGGCAACAGCAGTCTCATAGAGCTCTTCATCTGAGAGATCGAGATAGTGCGATTGGCCCTCTGGTCGGCATGGGTCCCAGTTCTGAGAAGAAGAAGCGGCTCCTTGGAACACTTTCGAGGCAAGAAGGACGGAGAAGAGTAGGAATTCCATGGTGACAACCCAAACGAGAATGATGAGTGATGATGGTCTTCGAACAGAATTTCTGGAAGTTGGAGGCAATTTTTGGTAAACGGAAGCGTTATTATGGTCATCAAAGCGCAGTATGCGCGCCACATCACCTTCGCGCAGGGGAGAGCATACGAATACTAGTACATATCAACACTTAAGACTGTTAACAGATCAAGGAAAAGCTTACGAGTGACTCAAGGACGTACTTCTCGTTCCTAAAGCCTTTTTTGTGTCAGAGTTACCTGGCTTTGGTATCAAGTACCTTGGATTGCAGCTTGGTCGCCTTCTAACAAAGCGACCAAGCGGCACATGGCGGCAGCACGTTCCAGAAGATCTCCTATATTGAATTAAATTATTGCATCAAGCACGAGGACTGTATTCTTCGTAATGGACTCGTTATTACTGATGGTTCTGGAAAGGATAGGCTCGTTGTGATCGACTGGGAAGAATACAGTATAGTAACGAAAGGACCCTTGAAATCATCTCACGCCCAGCCCCCTCAGAATTTGATTGTGTCCAGGTTATGACGACAAAGAACACTGCTCATTTTGGTCTTTCCTCTGGTAGATCAAGATCCTCCACGTCGTTCCAAGCGAAGGTTGAACGACAGGTTGAACGACAGGCTTCTCCTGCTACAAAATAATCTACCTGATCGCCGGGATCTCCAGAACCTGCCTCCTCGGAGAACTGATTTTTGAAGGGGGTTCTCTCAAAGATAAGGTATTTGAACTATGTCGCCGTCTTCGCCAGGGTACCAGGACCTCGCTCTAGATCTCCGGTCTTCTTCTATCATATTATACTTTCGTCTCATCCTACTCCGTTTCGAAATATTACTGACCGCGTATCGCCCACCCATCGAGCTCGAGAGGTAGTACTTAGCTTTGACATTGCAAGTTCACTTCTTTCAAAGTCAAATTCGTAGCCGAAGCTGCAGCGCTAGGCTTTAGAGCTGGTTCTCCTCCATGTCTCTGTCATTCGCGCGCCGCGCCTCGGTTACTGTGGTTTGAACGAGTGGGAACAATACCTTTCTACGCCACCAAGCGCGATTTCCGCTGAGTCATGCCGCTGCGCCATTCTCGCTTTTTATCGGCCTGGTACCATTCACGATCATCATCACCGTCACCAAGATCCAGGGAAAGAATGACTCGACGCCCACCCCCTACAGCCGGTGGAGAGCGGTGAACGCACGCTGCGGCTCGCTTCCAGAGTAACGTGGAAAGCTCCCGAAAGGCGGGTGGTGTCGTGCCTGCTTCATCACTCGCAAGATAGTGATCCCCTTTCATTACTATGAATTCCAACTCGTCGGCTTGGCGTAGACTATTGGCGTTGCCTGCTTGCTTTCCCAGACCTCGGAGTGTCGCATATTCCACCGCAGTACACGTTCGTGTCATGTACTCTGTCCCCACACCACGAAGCGTCACGTAGCCACGGAGAGGAGCCTTGTCGGTATGGAACATGGGATCGCGCGCTCTATAGTCGGAAGCGCACACGATTCTCAAAAAGATGTCTGTGCAGACGCCTTCGAGAGGCCCATCGGCCAGAGACGCAACTCCGCGAGAAAGCTCTTCGAGAGCGGCTGTAGTGGATGCTGTAGTGTCATCATCGACGCTATCATCATCCCCTAGCACCGAACGATGCAGTCGCAGGCAGTCATTGCGAAGCTCCGATGCAGTACGTATTCGAGTTCGCAGGTCCAGGTCGGATGGTCCGTTACCATCAACCAGTGAGGTCTGTAGTACCCTGAGATGAGACTCGAGCCCGGCAACGGACACGACGCAACAATCGGTGCTCCGAAGCGCCCGTTTGGCACCTGCCCAGTCGCCAGCCAAGGGAGTAGCCAGTGGATATGCGCATCGGATTGAAATCAACAGGACAGTCACAGATAGTGCAATTTGGTGCATGAAGTTGTTGCTCCTCTGTATCATTGTTTTTGATTGAACATCGTCGAACGAACGAACGAACGACCCAGTATGGATAATAACACCATCAAACACAACCAACGTCAGGCAGGCGAGGACATATCGGTACAGTATCTGTAAAGTAGAGTCTAGTAACCCGTCCATAACTATTGGGTACTGTTTTACTGTGCTTGGGTGAACGGTGAACGGGCGGTCAGTGAACCCGTTGTGAAGGTGAGCATCACAACTTACTTGGAAACTCATCTCACAACCTTGACCTTGGGGACCAACGATGACAACTCCTCCAACAGAATCCCCTTTTCTTCCTACTTGCCTCTCCAACAAAGTTGCCCTAGTGACAGGTGGTGGCTCTGGAATTTGCTTTGAAGTGACCAGGCAGCTCTTGCTGCACGGCTGTTCTGGAGCCGTCATTTGCGGTCGTAGAGAAGCCTTTTTGAAGAAGGCTTGTAAGCTACTCGAGGCAACAACCGGCAAGAATGTGAAGTATTTTTGCCTTGATGTTCGTGAGAGTGATTTGTGCAAACAGGCCGTCGCGTATTGCCTCCAACAGTTTGGAAACCTTGATATCTTGATCAATGGAGCTGCTGGCAATTTCATGGCACCAGCCGAGGAACTGACACCAAAGGGCTTTCGAACGGTCCTGGAAATTGATACGATCGGTACCTTCAACATGACTCATGCATCCTTCGAAGGGCTGCGCAAGAATGGCGGCGTGGTTATCAATATTAGTGCGACACTGCAATATGGAGCCACTTGGTATCAGGCTCACGCGTCGGCCGCCAAGAGCGCCGTGGATTCCTTGACGCGAAGTCTTGCCCTCGAATGGGGTAACTACGGCATTCGAGTCACGGGTCTCGCACCTGGACCGATTTCTGACACGCCAGGTATGACCAAGCTGTCTCTTGACTTGGAGGGTCAAGAGGAATTGGCGAAAGAAATGATTCCACTGCAACGGTGGGGACGAAAAGAAGAGATTGGGCATGCTGCTGTCTATCTATGTACCGCAACGTATGTGACAGGCGATGTCTTGGTAGTGGATGGAGGGCATTGGTTGTGGAAACCGCAGGTAGCGCCGCGTGAATTTATTTCCCAACTCTCGAAACAAGTGGAAGGCAAGAGTCGAGCGCAAGCGCCACTGCAAAGTAAGCTGTAGTATCAAATGAAATGAGAACAGTAAAGGAACAAGACACCTGGTGTATGTAGTAGAAAAGCTGTAAACGTTTTCTTTGAACCGAAATGAGAGGTCTGGAGCTGGCTTGTCGCAGCAGCAGACTCTAGCTCCCCGATTAGACAAAGACTGACAACATTGCCAAAACGCCCTTCAACGACTTGGTAAAGAACGAAGGATGGAAGTTGCAGTAGGAACTTGAACTTGCAAACTGGGCGGATGCGTTAACAGGATGTTACTACACAAGGTTTTAGTCCCTTGAGTATCCATTTGCCATTTCCATTCAACGCTTTGACGACGACGACGACGACGACGACGACGACAGCGGTTAGTATTTCTGGTCAAACCCGCTCCATCATATGCATAGACATCACCTTGGGTTTATAGACGGCGCATCGAATACTTCCATTCCGCCGACTAGTACTGCTTGGTGTGCTGAGAGCGAAAGCATGAGCATTTCTAAACTGGGTTGGGTCTACGAGTACGTGTTTGTTTTGAACCTGGACCGATTGGCGACACGCTGACCTAGTTGGTTCCTCCTGTTTTGGCCCCCCTGGCGAAAGGAATAGAGAGAGCACGTGGTGTCTACCTGCCATCTATGCACCGCATAGACAGGCGATTTCCTGGTGGAAGACGGGTAATACGGTAGTTATGGCAACTGCAGCTACTCTAGAGTGCCACGTGAGCTTGTTTCCCCACGTTGGGGAATAACATACATGGAAAGCAAGAGTCGAAGCGCCGCTGCAAAGCAGAAAAAAGGAAGAAGGATGCGTGGCTGGTTTGGTGAAGACTCTAGAATACTCTCCGAGTAGAGAGAACTACCGCAATCCCCACCATGATGTCGCGACAGTGCTACCGCCAGTCGTACCAAGTGAGTAGTACTAACGCACGACGACTAAAATCTAGTCGTGGTCTCTGATCTGGGTCGAAACTCAGTCTGTATTTTCATGGTGTCGCCAAGATCTGTTAGGATCTATCAAACCCGTTTTCAGGGTATAACTACTGGAAACGCCATGTCTTAGGTCCAGAGACTATCGCATAGATCTATTATATCCATTCTCATAGGCTTCTTTTAGATAGACTAAGTAGTCTACATGAGGCGAGTATTTATGCCGCCAAATTTTGCTAACCATCGTGTACCTGGTACTGTACAATTTCTACCGTACTAAGTCAATTTATGTTTGGACCTATAAAAGTATACATAAATGCGTAATTATATTTAGTCATATGGCTATAAATATTTCCTTCATTTTGGTATTGGACAAATCCTTGTGACACAATGGCCTCAACTCAACGGACGACGGGGACGACGGCCACGCGACAGCGATGCCAGTATTGATGTTGTGTATCGCCGGATCGATCACAATGATGCACGGCGTCGTTTGATCCATTCTATTAGTATTCTCTCTCCCCTTTCTAACAACAATAACAATGACGGAGCAAACTAGACGGCAACGCCTTCACTTTCACCACCAAGCGGCGTATTACTTGACAGCTTTCTTTGTCGTTGCTCTGGGAGTTGCTGCGGTTGTTACCCCGCGTGTCGCTGAGTCGTATTTCCATCGAAGTCTTGCTGACAACGAGGAAGTGGACTATACCACCTATTCTTGCAATGTCCTCTTTGAAGTGACACCAGATCCAGGTGATAATCAATGTCGCTTTGCAAAGGACTGTAATCAAGGAGCAGGAGTCTTTATGGGCTGGGTGTTTTGTTCGAAACTCTCCTGGATGGTCTGGTGTGGCATTCTGAGCCCCTTTCTTTTACTTTGGATGATTATGTTATTCCGCATGCTTGGGAGCACAGCTGAAGACTATTTTTCACCCTCGCTCGAAATGTTCTCCGTCAAACTCGGCCTGCCCCCCCGATTCGCCGGGGTCTCCCTATTGGCCCTTGGCAATGGTGCTGCAGACGTGAGTGCCACGCGCAATGCCATTACAAGCGATCCGCAACATGGATACTTGCTCTCCTTGGGTGCCCTCTCTGGAGCCGCCATGTTCATCGGATCCGTTGTGGCTGGCGTCATTGTACTGGTGGCGGACGGTGTGCCGTGTCGTGGAGCATTGGTGCGAGATGTGTTGGCCCTGTGCCTGACGGCCGCCATTGTCCTGCTCAACTTGCAGTCTGGTTCGATTGGACCAGCTCAAATTTCTTTATTCACGAGTTTGTATCTAGTCTTTGTCGCTATTGTCTTGGTGGCAGATATCTATCATCGAGCGGTAGTGTTGCCTCGTTTGCAACGCGTGGCAGAGGCGTCTGAAGTGCAGCGTCAACAAGATGAGTCTGTCAGAGCCAACGCGGTCGCTGGAGATGTCTTGAACGAACTAGCAGACGAACAACCAGCCGTAGCGCAGCAACCCAAGAGGAACGTCTTTTCCAAGTTCATGACTGCTATCTCCAACTACGACAACACCACCAAGTCTCCGGCAGAACAACAAAGAGGCTGGGGTGTCGAGAGCGACGACGTGATTAACGAGCGCCCTGTTGTATTGCATGGTGCAAATGGTCTCTTGACTCCAGAACGAGCCGCGGCACCATCAGAAGAAGAAATGCAGGAACCATCGGTTGGAAACTACGCCATGCTCGAAGATGGCATGGATCAGGTTTGTGCCGAGACTGGAACTGGTAGCTTCTCGGCCAACAACTGGAGAGGTGCCTGGAAAGATGGTATATACGAGTTTGAAATGGAGTTGTACGATGATTGGAGGGAGTTGAAGCAGGACGAAGATTTGCATATAGTGGAGAAAGCGCTGCAGATTAGCGAATATCCATTCACGGTATTCAGAAAGATCAGCATTCCCATTCCCTGTGAAGGCTATTACAGTCGGGCTATGGTAGCAGGATCCCTCTTCTTGTCTCCGCTCTGGTTCGCTTTCTATATGTGGAATGAACACGACTTGAATGTCTTCTACAGCCCTCCTCTATTCTACTTTCACCTTGGTATCTGCCTCATCCTTGGTGCCCTGGTGTTGCGCTATGCTCCAGGTGGTGAAGGTGTCATGAATCTCATGGCAGCAACACCACTGGCACTCTACGGTTTTTTCATGGCCGCAACGTGGATTGACTGGATTGCCGACCACCTCGTTGCACTGCTGGAATTCTTGGGAATTGTCTGTGGCATTCCAGGCAGCGTTATGGGCCTCACAATTTTAGCATGGGGCAACTCCATGGGTGACTTGTCGGCGAACATGACCATGGCGCGCAAAGGTCTTGCAAACATGGCCATGACCGCGTGCTTTGCCGGCCCCGTCTTTAACATTTTGATTGGACTGAGTTTAGGTTTCTCCTCTCTTGCTGCACAGACTGGCAACGCGGAAATGGAAGTTGAGATATCGCCATCCATTATTTCAGGATTCTGCTCCATCATTACCCTTACCTTGCTTGTCATTGTCGTCGGAACGTGCTTCAGTCGAGGTCGTATCTCGAAGGAGATGGGATACGTCATGTTTGGAGTATACCTCGTGTACCTGACACTCTCTCTGGTGTTGCAGTTTACAAACATTGGCGGCAACTGAGCAATCTCACTTAGAGTATCATCACCTTGATCTATTCACGTTCTATTCAATAAATTATAAAACAAGGCACAACATTGTCATCCAATGCTACAGTCGTATATTGAATATGGCTGTCAACGTCCTGATCAGCATTCCCTGTAAGCTCCCAACTCGTGATCCGAGCCGTTCTTAAATTGGCGGCGACCTACTGAGCAAACCACTGTAACCTTCATCTATTCATGTTCTAATCAATTTGTTGCTATCATAAAACAAGGCTCAGCATCTTGTTAGCACAAGGCTGTCAAAGGTCCGAAGCGGAATTCCGTGTAAGCTCCCAACTCATGATCGGAGCTCGCGTGACGAGGCGTTTTTCAAGCGATTTTGTCATGCTCGTGGTTGAGTAACACTGCCGAAGGACGAAAGGAAAACAAAGTTAGACTAGTCTCTCATCATCATCTTCATCTCATTGAGCAGCATTCACTCCTTGAGCAAATCATGGTTTGTGGAGAAATATATTTGTGGAGGCATATATTGTACGGAAGAATATGTCAAAGGTCTAATGATTGATAAGCCCTATGGACAAGACTGCTTGAGTAGACGCGCGCGGTTCTCTACTTGCGGAATTGCTCAAGCTGCCACGACCGACCACAAGCAGCTAGCCTGAAGAATAAATATGATAGGTGATTCATTCAACCAAGTAGAATACCGTTAGTCTAGAAACAATATAACAACCAAGAGTGAGCATGGGCATGTCCTAGTCTCTGTCTCAGAACGAGAATGTTCCCTGAAGAACAATAACGTCCATCCCAGGCCCGACGTTGGCATTTCACTGCACCAAGAACAATTTGTTTGTGTCACCGTAGACGATTTTGCGAAGCAAATCATCAATCTTCAACATAATTGGCGGAGAAGATGAGGTCAGGGTGTCACGCTTGTTACTGATGTCACTCCCAAGTATTTGTATCTAAGCCAAAATCTAGTCTTCAACAACTTCTAAAGGAACCCCTTGGGTCGATCCACCAACAAGAGATAGAAGGCGAACCACGTCGACCAGCAGTTGACACCATGCACCTGACCATCTGATCTAACACTGCTCGCTTGTATACCAACATGCATGCTCCTGAGACCACGCCCTGCCGACGCGACCCACAATCATCTTCACGATGCCGACCTTTGGGCCTCCTTGGTGCGAACTACAATAAATGCACTTGGAAGGGTGTCTCATTCATCCACAGGTAACATTTATAACTTGGGTGTCGCATGGTCCTACTCGGAGTACAGATTGCCTCACGGGCTTTCACTACGTGACCTCAATTCCGCAACCGATTTTTCATTTATACCCCAATTACAAATTGAGAGTGACTCTTGGCATAGCTTTTAGGTGTCTGCTCATGACGCACACTGCTTTATTTAAACGGTGAGCAGGCTCGGGAATGAATTGTCAACCTTTTCCTTCCAAAATGGTTGCGCGGCATCCGACATAGATAAGTACTAATAGGAACCATGCCGTCTTTTCCGCTCTGCGGTTATACACTCAAGTGACCATGCATCTTGCTTGAAGCCCGGTGCTTGGAGCAGAAGCTTGGTCCATGTATGTGTTCCAAGCCAAGATACATGCGTGCAACCAACTACATCATGTAACGAGGATGCCAGTAACTATGCCATATGATATGCCCCCACGCGACCCGCCATGACTGACTGGTCTGTCCAAGATAGCTAAAAAGGCTCCCGGATCGTGGCTCAATCCACACCCAAGCGCTGTAGGAGGTGACCAGCATTATTTATTGCACAAATTTGAAATTCATATTATTTTGATTACTTAGAGATACACATGAAAGAGTCTTCTAAATACGCTTAATAACGGAGTCCCCCTGAATATAACTTAGACGCTAGGGAAGATGTTGGTCTGTTACTAGGCAAACATTTAGGCGAGAAAATTGTATACGTGATACGGATAATAGCAAAAAAACAGATGCTATTCTTTCCAACTCTTATTCTCGAACCGACCAGTTAGATGCTCTGGACGGTGCGATGGCAACAACAGCCGGACTGGCCCCAAAACGCGTTCGGAAGCTGTACCCGTGACTCTGTTTGAAGGGAAAATATATAAGAGTTCACTGTATTACAGCCGGCTCATCCTTCCTTAAGCTCAATTTTGTCATCTACCAGTATGACAGATGCTGTAGAGTGTTCCAACTGAGTTGGAGGTGAGTTGTGTTCAAAGATTACATTCTGTAGTCACGAAAGGATGATTTCGGATAAGTCATACTTCTCGGCAACGAGTTAGATCAGTAAGACATTCTAATGACGAATTTGTCTACGGGAAGGGTTCCCTCTTTTCGATACACTTCTTCAATAGCGAATGACTACGGATATATCCCTAAGCCATTGTATCTTCTTGGACCTAATCCGATTGAAATTTAGCTATCAAACTATGGACTGCATCTAAATTTTCATTGGGGCAAACAAAAGGCCCACGGTTAATTATGGTCGAATGGGAATTTTATTGCGTATAATTAGCAGTATTAAATAGGGATAGAATTGACACATTTGCCTGTTTCACGGAAGGACAAATCGAGTTTGTATCGAAGGCTGTTGAACAAGTACGGGATCGCAGTATGAAAAACGTCCCTTTCGTTCACGGTCGTGATTACATCTGTCTTTTCTACGACGAAGGAATACGGATATCAAGATATGCATACACTAGGATTTGCATTCATGTCGGAGGGAGTCACTGAATGATTTATGTAAGAAGATACCAGAAATGAATTCGGAGGTCTGAAGGTAATGCCCTGACACGTAGTTTTGGAAGAGAATCAGGCCCAAGATTCATTTCCCACTTTTTTGTTTCTCCCTCCAACCACACCACACCTCAACCGAATTGCTGGATTGCTGTGGTAAGGGATCACAATTCTTGTTGTTAGCGTTCTGATTCAATCGATCCATAGGTTCCATTGCTGACTTAGTTGTTTACATTGTAGCAGAGAAGAGAAACCGAACCGAACGTTAAGGACGCAGTGTTGGAAAAGGATTCTATCATCGCGCAAAAAGTTTGAATTCCAGATTACGCTGAAAGGTAGGAATTGCTCGGTCTCAAGTGCAATAGAGGAGCTCGAAGCCATTCTGGACCTTCCAAATCTCACACTTTGTTACAGAACACTCCATTCACCGCCCCCTTTGACGAGAACTATGAAGCTCTTTGCCTCCTTGTTGTTAGGTGCTCTTGCGGCCAAGGTCGCCGAGGCCCAGCCGCCCAACATCGTTCAGACCTACTTTGTTCCACTCCCTGAGGCTGATCTGTTCAACAGTTTTGAAGCCATCAATGCAGCTCGAGTCAATCCTCCCATCGAAACCACTATCTCCATTGCCATTGCCTCGAGTGGAACTATTGTTTGTAAGTACAGTTGTTGTTAGAGATCAGGCCCAGGTTTCTCGCTTGGTTCAAGTCATAAGTGACTCTTTGACTTTACTCCCCTGCAAGCTGCGTTTCTCATTGTCTCTCTCCCTCTCTCCTCATCTCATAGACTATGACCACTGGGAAGATAAATTCGATGATCCTCCCAACTCTCCTGGAAGTTTCACCTCCACGCAGATTTGGGGTGACGGTGATCCGTCGAACGGTATTCCTCCTGGATTCACTACAGACACCTTGGAAGGAGGTGATGTCATCACTCTTACCAACACCGTCCCTATTCCTCGAGACCCGAGCACTATTCTCTATGACGGAAGTGATCGCGTTTCTGCCAATCTCCCAATCGCTGTGACTCGCTCCGGATTCCCAAGGGATCCTGGTTCTCTTATGGCTGGTGCTGTTGAGGCGTTTAACCGTGATGACTGGGGACGTAATTTCATTTCTCCTGTTTCTTCCGGGAACGGTGAACCCACTGACCCCTTCGAATATGCTGTGTTCTACATTATGGCTGGTTTTGACAGAACCGAAGTGTTCGTCGGAAATACAACTACAATTTTGGAAGCCGGCGAGAACATGGTTCTTGACTTGGCTCAAGGACAGCAAATTAATGCTTCCCGTCCAATTCAAGTTGATCTTGTTGCGGGTGATATTGGTAGTCAGTACGAGCTCCGTTGGTACGCACAGACAGAGTTCAGAGACTGGGACTCCCAGTACTTCTCGCCTGTTGGTGAGACTGTTGGAAACACCGGCTTTTGGTTCTACAACCCTAGCGCTGCGGATATCGAAATCTTCTTTGAAGGTGCTGGCGTTGGTAACAGCGGTGGTTCCTTGACTGTAGCTGCTGGTAGTGCTGGTTTCATTGATTGTCAGACTTCGACCGAAGCCAATCCAACCAGTTTCATCAAGATCATCGATTCTGGTTCTGACGCGGATTGCGAAGGTGGTGCTTGCTACACTGGTTTGCGTTTCTACACCGAAGCACCTGCTGGCGGTGGAGAAGCACCAGTCTTCTATGGCTTTGCACAGATTGATGCCAACGACGCAGGAGCTCTTTACGACTGGGGCTTCCCGCTGCTTCCTGCCGATATGCTCACTTCCGCCGCTCTTGTCGGTCGTGGTGAGGGTTGTACTAGTTTCGATGTCACCAAGGACCCTAATGCGTGCTCAAGAAACGGAGGAGAAGCACCTTCTGAGCGAAGTGTGGTCTTTGTCACACCTGTGGACGACGCTTACATTTTCGTTGATTACGACGGAGATGGTACATTCGACATGAACTTCAAAACCGACAGGCTTGCCAGTTTGCGTCTTACCGACACCGTGAACAATGACTTTGACATGACGGGTGCCATCATTGCAGCTTCGACGAATCGAACGGATGATACCATGAATGCCAACCCCTCAGGTGTGCCAACTCGTGTTGCCCTTGCTTGGGGTCAAGATCCTCAGCGCTCTTTCTCCCGCGATGGCAACGGTTTGGATTTGGGTACCGCTGTCCTCCCCCTTGCGAATCCTTTCGTCAGTAAGCAGGTCCTTCGAGTTGTGAACCCAGACGGCACGGATGATCCTGTGAAGGTTGTTGACCAAACGGGAGACATCATTGTCTACGAGATCACTGTATCTAACGTCGGATTCACGGAACTCCGTGATGTCCAGGTCAACGACCCTCTACTCGGGGCATCTGGTCTTGTCGGCCCAATTGAGTCTGGCAACGTAGACAACATCCTTTCCAGGGGTGAGACGTTTACCTACAATGGTAACTACACCGTCACCTCCGCTGATATCGCGACGAAGGGAGGCGGCGATGACAACATTGAGAACACCGCGACGGTCACCACTGACTCTCCATTCCCTCCTGTTACGGTGTCTACTGAAACTCCTATCTTCTTGTCTGAGATTCAGGGTAATGTCACCGAGGACATTGACAACGATAATGTGGGAGATATCCCTCTCCCTGATGTGACCATCACCTTGATCGATGCCAGTGGAAATGTTGTGGCGACCACCTTGACTAATGCGGAGGGCACCTACACCTTCCTCGACGTGGAGGCCGGACAGTACACTGTTGTCCAGACCAACCTCGGAGAGGAATACTCCGATGTGTCCGATGGTGATGGTGGCCCCGACCTCAACATGATTGCTGTCACTTTGACTGGAGGAGACCTCACGAATGGTGGTAACGACTTCGTCGACGAGAGACAAGGAACCATCTCCGGTACGGTTAACGACGACAATGGCAACCCCATCCCTGACGTTGTTCTCGAGTTGCAGTTCAACGGCACTACCGTCATGACAACTATCACCACTGCCACCGGAACCTACACTTTTGAAGGTGTTGGACCACAGAACTACACCATTGTGGAACCTGACCTCCCTAACTACCCAACTTCCTTGTCGGACCAAGACAACGTTGACGACGGCGATGAAGGTGATACCGATACTACCGTGGACAACAAGATCGCGGTTACTGTCAACCCAGCCGAAGACGATGTTGGCAATGACTTTGTTGACAGCGACAACGGTTCTATCTCCGGAAACGTCACCGATGATCTTGGCAACCCACTTGCTGGCGTCAATGTCACTTTGACTTCTGCGGACGGTACCGTGGTTATTACTACCACCACGGATATTATGGGATCCTACTCGTTCGATAACCTCGAGCCCGGCGACTACACTCTCACAGAGGTTAACCCTCCTGGATTCCCTGGTGACATCAGTGATCAAGACAACACTCCTGATGGCCCTGAGGACACCGACACCGCCGTTGACAACAGCATCGCTGTTACCATTGGACCAGGTGAGAACGATGATGGCAACAACTTCGTTGACGAGCTCCAACGTGGAAGTATCAGTGGTACTGTTTCTGAGGACACCAATAACGATAACATTGGTGATGTACCAATTGAAGGCGTGCTCATCACTTTGCTTGCTGATGATGGTGTGACTGTTGTCGCGACCACGGTCACCGACTCTAACGGTAACTACGAGTTCGAGAAGATCGACGACGGTGCCTACTTTGTGGTTCAAACCAACAAGGACGGCACTTACGTTGATGTCAGTGACTCTGATGGTGGTCCAGACCTGAACAGTATCCCAATTACTCTTTCCAATGGTATGGGCTCACCTGGAAACAACTTCGTGGACGAGCGTCCAGGTGTCATCACCGGAACTGTGATGGACGATGACAATGATCCAATTGGAGATGTTCTTATCACCTTGATTGACACAAACAACGATGTCTTCGCCACTACCACAACCGACGAGTCTGGAGAGTACACATTCGCCCAGGTGCCTCCAGGCAACTACACTGTGCAAGAGCAAGCTCTTCCATCCTTCCCAACTGACATCGCCGACAATGATACCACTGATGATAACGATGCCACTGACACTGACACCACTGTTGACAACCTGATCGGAGTCATGCTTACTCCTGCTGAGGTTGACGATGGTAACAACTTTGTCGACAGTGACAAGGGAACCATTGGCGGAAACGTTACTGACAACACTGGAGCTCCTATCGAGAATGTCCTCATTACTCTTACGGACACAACCACGAACACGGTTGTTGGTACCACGTTGACTGGAGCTGATGGCTCGTTCACGTTTGAGCAGGTGCCACCTGGTGACTACATCTTGACCGAAGAGAACTCTCCGTTGTTCCCTGATGATATCTTCGATGGTGATCGGTCGCCTGATGGTGATGACGGTGAGGTGGACACGGACGGTCCCAACAACCAGATTGGTGTTACGGTCACTCCAGGAGAGAACGATGTCGACAACAGCTTTGTCGACACTGTCTTCGGAAGCCTCTCCGGTACAGTCTTCGAGGACATCGACAACAACGGCTCGGGAGATACCCCAATCCCCAACGTGGAGCTCACACTGTTTGCGGAAGATGGCGTCACTGTCATTGCCACCACTCTCACAGACACCAACGGTGCCTACGTCTTTGAGCGCATCGAGGACGGTACCTACATTATTGGACAAACCAATCTCGATGGCTTTGAAGATGTCAGCGATACGGATGGTGGTGACCTCAACCGAATCACCATCACAACTACTGGTGGCACAGGCTCGACCGGAAACAACTTCGTTGATGAGCGCCCAGGTACCATCACTGGAACTGTTACTGATGATGAAGACAACCCTATCCCTGGTGCTACCCTTATCTTGAAGAACAGCAACGGATCCACTGATGCTACCACCAAGACAGACGAAAACGGAGAGTACGCCTTCACTGGTGTTGCTCCTGGTAACTACATCGTGGAACAGGTTATCATTCCGGAATTCCCTACCTCCGTCAGCGACCAAGACGATACCGACGATGGTGACGCAACTGATACTGACACGACCGTTGACGATCAAATTGGAGTTACCATCACGCCAGCCGAAAATGACACCGGTAATAACTTCGTTGACAGCAACAAGGGAAGAATCGGTGGATTTGTCGAGGAAGAGGGCGGTGCCCCTATCAGCAATGTTGCCATCACGCTCCTTGATGAGGACGGTACAACAGTCCTTGCCACTACGCTGACCGACTCCAACGGAGAGTACTACTTCGAGGGATTGGCTCCTGGCAACTACACTCTGACACAAGAGAATCTACCAAATTATCCTGGTGATATCAGAGATGGTGATGACACGCCTGATGGCGACATTGGAGACACTGATCAAACTGCTGATAATACCATCAAGGTTACCTTGGGCATTGCTGAAATCGACGGTGGCAACAACTTCATTGACATGATCGAATCAGCCTCGCCTTCGTCTGCTCCATCTCTGCCGCCTTCGTTGTTCTGTAAGGAGGTTGTGATTAACGATAACTGTACTCTGTGTGAGCCATTCCGTTCTCCAGGTAAGTGAATTGAATCGATCTGTTGACCCATCCCTCAAAAAATTCCACGTTCTCTCACCCTCTATGCTTTCTCAAAACAGATTACTGTAATGCCAGTGAGTCCTTCCCTGCCTTGTTGCAGTCTCGTACCTCGCAGTTCCGCAACAATGGAACTAGTGTGGTTGAGCAAGGATACTGGTTCCACTACCTCGAGGACAAGATTGCCGCCTACGTGCTCTCTGCCACCGAGAACGTGCCAGCTCCTGAGGTGTTCTGTTGCGTCACTGGAGTTGCTGAACTTGCCCAGTGCCTCAAGGACCAGGTCACCTCGACTGGAATCGTAATCAAGGCCACCAACTTCCACTCCAACCAGGGTGTCTACGTTCTCACGAACTACTCTGACTCAGCCATTGACAATCCAACGCAACAAGTGTTGTTCGATGTTATCAATGATGGTTCCATCGCATACAGCGATATCATGGCTTCCATGTCTTTCATGGGAGCTTCCAAGATCATTGTTGAGGAGTTCATTGGAGACACTCTCCCAACTGAGTACAAGTTCCATGTTGTGAATGGTGAGGTTGCTGCCATTGACATTATCGCTGACCGTGCTGATGACTGCCCTTGTTACGCAGTTATTGACACTGATGGTGTGCGTCTTGACAAGTATGGTTGCTTCGAGCCTGGTGGATACGGAATGACTGATACTGATGGCTGCACAGTCATCGACTTCACCACCGGAAAGAAGAAGGCAGGTCCTATTAAGCGTGACTTGTACATCTGCGAAGATCTTCCTGAGATCCCGCAATGTCTCTTTGATGACATGGTTGCTACAGCTCTCGACTTGGGCTCCAGAATCGGAGTCTACATGCGTATTGACATGTTTGTTGCGAATGGCAAGTACTACGTACAGGAGTACACCGCCAACCACATGAACGGTTTGAGACACTGCGCCGCAAGGCAGGAGGACAATGGCTGCATTAACAGCTGTTTCTTGGGCCAACTTTATGATATGGCTGGGGCTCCATTCGGTGGATCGCAAACTAATGTGCCTCCACTGTTGGCAGGATATGCTGCCATGACCCCTCAAGAACAGTGTGACGTCTTGAACTCTGTCAGTGCTCCTGCTGCTGTCGATTCTTGTGCGGCTGGTGCCGCTGCTGCTCCTTAGATCGGTTCAAATGAACTATTTATGGAAGGGAAAAGTATGATGACGTGATACATATTTATACATATATTAAGAAAGAAAGAAAGACCTAACAAAGAATAAGTATGAGAAAGAGGTTAAAATATGTCTGTTCCTGCAGTACTGAAGAGTCAACATGCTTTTGTAGAAATAGTAACCCGAGAACGTGTGTCGCTTGGAGCTTTTCGAAGTGGTCCAAGCTCAATCCATCCGCACAATGATTATTTTAATACTCGTATGGGACGCTGTCTACCAACACAGTGACTCGGTTGCCTGGTCCGTCTTCAAATTTCACACGTCGAAGGTTGTGGGTCAACAAATCTGGTTTCAAGGCCTTGTCAAACATCGCTCTTGCGAACCACGGCATTAACAAAGTCTCCGCTTCCAAATCCATATGTGTGGAGGAACCAGTGATTCCCTAAAACTTCCAGCTGATCGGGCCTCACGATTACCAATTCCCATCCGGTAGCCAAGCCATAGCGATCCCGACGTCGACCAGTGAATCCAAAAGCAGTTCCAAAT
The DNA here is from genome assembly GCA_032274145.1 of Herpochondria borealis. Classification (NCBI taxonomy): domain Eukaryota; phylum Rhodophyta; class Florideophyceae; order Ceramiales; family Ceramiaceae; genus Herpochondria; species Herpochondria borealis. The sequence goes on along the minus strand of JAVCKV010570536.1, from coordinate 9,813 downwards.
TCTTGTTGAACGTTATGCTTGATATCTGATATGGAATCATCCTCGTGAGCGACGATTCTCCAAACTCTGTGACCCTCTGAGACGACCTGGCTGGAATCGACCACTCCTTGAGGACCAGTACAATCATCATTAACGACATCATCATCCTCAAACAGGACTTGAATCTTGTACACATTGTGTGCACGGCTGAGCTCCTCCAGCGACGATACTGCCTCGCACGCTATTGCAACTCGTGAATCAATTCCCCCAATATCATGAGGGTCCATTAGCGTCTCGTAGGCAGCCACAATGTCGCTCACGGCGCTACCATCCGCGTCTGGATTCAAGTCTGGATGATGCTGCTTGGCAAGCTAAAACAACAAATATTGAGGAGGAGGAGAACAAGGTATGCCACTACTATCTCAAGATTTCACACACTCTTACCTTTCGAAAGGCAGCCTTGATTTCATCGACAGTCGAGGATGGTCGTACACCCAACACAGAATACGGCGACCGTTTGGACGAGAAAGAACTCGAACAACGGGATACTCTTATTGATCTTCTGATGGAAACGCGAGGTAACGCTGCCTTGATTGCGAAGGAGGCCATGAATGTGTGGAAAATAGGGGGAAGGAATCAAACTCGCTTCTGACGGAAGTCTACATACATACGGAGAGATCCTCGGTCTCGTCTCCTCACCAGCATGATGGTTACCATATATGCTAGGTACGAGATGGCGGTTGTGTGGCGTGTGTGGCTGACAGTACTGGTGAAGACAGTAGCACGGTAATAGAGTGAGGTCGTGAAATATCTAGTATCTCTAGCCAGCCAGCTCAAGCTCCCGTTTTTCGCGGAGAGGAATTGTGAAGGAGATAGCCAGTAGAGCCGGTGGGCACGAATTGATACCGGAGACGAGCACACACAAGGCATAGCGGTCCACCTTTGGCTCTTGCACTGAGGATAGAGCGATACGTGCAGGCGCGCTACTCTTAGGAGAAGAGTCTTGTGGTGGACTTGGCACCGCTCTAGAACGTTCAAGGCACTTATGAGAGGTTATTCTAAGGTTGATACTGACGGCGAACTCCGTTTGTGCTTTGAGCATGTGGAACGTATCGACTCGGCGATGGAACGTTGGGTCGGAGATTTAAGGACGGAGATGAGTGACAAACAAGACAAACGGAATTGACAAAGAGTAGTCTATGAATAGTACCAGCTAGCAGACCTACTGTTGTTTCTAAAAACACGCTACGATGATTTGTTGTCGTCCTAGCTCTAGCTTGCTTGGAGTACAAGAGCAAAGGATTTTCACATAACTCGGTCCAGGCACGAGCAGGAATAGATTCAGCATGGTCGGGAAAGCTCTAGATCACAGCTTCGCCGTGATGAGATGGTAAAGCGTGAGATGTAGACACTGCAAAGGATCTATGCAAGGAGGACTGTTAGCCGGATTAGAGCCTCACTTCTTCTTCCTTTTTCTTCTTCTTTTTTCCTTTTCCTTCCCCCTTCTCCTTTTTTCCCTCGTTTTTAGGTGCACATCAGGCTGCCCTAGACCACATGTTTCCTGAGAATTGGGACAGCGATATATCAAGCTCTGCCGCTTAACAAGTTCTTGATATGTCGTACATCGATCCAGCAACTCTTCGTGGGTGCCAATGTCGCTGATTTGCTGTTTGACGAGTACAACAATCTGTTCTGCCTGTTGGATTGTAGAAAGGCGATGTGCAACAATGATCACGGTCCTCCCAATCATGGCCTTGTTGATCGCGTCCTGCACAAGTGCTTCGGATTCGCTATCGAGTGCCGAGGTGGCTTCATCGAGCAACAGAATTTTGGGGTCCACCAGCAAAGCCCGAGCAATGGCGATGCGTTGCTTCTGCCCCCCACTGAGCGTCACACCTCGCTCACCGAGTTGTGTATCGTATCCATCCGGCCAACTTGAAATAAAGTGGTGAGCATTAGCATGATGACACACTTCTTCGAGCTCTTCTTGAGACACTAGCCGATCAACTCCATAGCAAACATTGTCCCTTACAGACATCCCAGACAATTGAGGCTCCTGTTGGGCATAGCCAATCTGTTGACGCCACCAATGCAAATCAAGAGATTGAAGATCGTTGCCATCGATTGTGATTATCCCTTTAGATGCATCGTAGAATCGCAGCAAGAGGGCGACGATTGTGCTCTTTCCAGAGCCCGATGTACCGACAAGCGCCGTTGTACTGTCAGCTGGAATCTTCAAGGAAAACTCCTTCAAGACATCCACGCCTAGCCGTGTTGGGTAAGCAAAGCCAATAGAGCTGAATGCAATCAATCCTTTGAGTTCGCTTGGCACCAAATGATGGCATTCATTGTCCCCGCCGTCTTCGTCTTCTGCTCTTGAGAGAATATCTGGTTTTCTTTCTAGTAATTCAAACACTCTTCCCGATGCACCAACAGCTTCCAATAATTGGCTGATGTGGTTTGACATGTTGCCGACTGTCTCGCCAACGAGAAAGATGTATGTTTGGAAGGCAGTCAAGCTCCCCAGACTCATTTCCCCATCATTGACTAGACTGAAGCCATACCACAAACTCACGAACATTGCTCCTAGACCGAGTCCATAAATAAAAGCATACATGCCTGACGTACTGACTCCAATCCAGAATTCCATTTGGTAAGTCGTTCGGGGAGTTTTGGACGGCAACCAAAACCGACACAGCTCTGGTTGGCCAATTTTCTGAGTGTATCGCTTATGCTCGCGCTCTTCTGAAGCAAAGGATTGTACAGTTCTGATGGCCCCCAATGCCTCCGTAGAGTGGGTTTGAGCTTCGCCCAGCGTATCGTAGAATTTCTTTGACAAATTCCCGAGCAAGGGGCCAAAAGGTAAACACATAACAAATACCACAATCGTGAAACCAAGGGTCACACCTGCAACCTTTACATTGAGCCAGAACATTGCCCCAATTGCTGTCACAATGGTTATAGCCCCGGTCAAAATCTCGGGGACGGCTTCCGTCGCGTTCTCGACGAGCTCTGTGTCAGAAGAAAGTCTAGATACCAGCTCTCCACTCTTGTGCTTGTCAAAGAACCCAATCTCCTGCTTCAGAATACTTCCGTAGAGATTGTTGCGAAGTCTAGCAACAATACGTTGTCCAGCCACAGCCACGATGGAGCCCTGAACAAAGTCAAGTGCAGTAGCGAAAAAATGAAGGGATATCACCAACACCATTATTTGGTTAACGGCCTGCATTCGTTCGGAACTTGACAGTGCTTCGTCAATAAAGATGTTGTATGCGTCCGCAATAAAGATTGGAAATAGAAGCTGAAGCACTTCTGAGACAACCATCAAGATGATGGCGACGACCAGCATCTTGACTTCAGGTTTGCCCAGGCCAAGAAGCTTCCTGGCCGATGCTGTCTGAGCTGTTGCTTCTGAAAGATGATCGTCCTTTCGTTCCGGTGAACTCGCAGTCTCCATGCCGGACAACATGGTCTCTCTTCAGCTTGTGAACTTTGACAGCTGCTACCAGAGGTCGGTCGTGCACCCTGCTCATTCATGATTCACAATCCAATTCCGACACGACGCGTGCTTCTTGATAAATAAAAAGTGAGACGCAAGATTGATTGATTCATGTAAGTAGGATTTTGGTTGTCTGTACGTAGTGCGTCAGATCGTGTAGGTATCATACTATAGTAGCGGTTCAACATTATAAATCACGTTGGCATAGCAACGGGTACTCATGGATCATGGATACTGTATAAGCGTCTTACGCCCATTGCATGTCGACGACTCCTTGGATCACGAGAAACGGTATGCTACGGCGGGAAGGAGTTAGTCTTGTGTGTGATTGTAATCAAGCATGAACATTTTCATCTCACCGAAAATAAACACCTCCCTCGCCGTCGAGGGTGCATGAGACAACTACGCGCAGTTCAAGGGCGATACCCACGTTGACACTTGGCACGAACAGTGTCATCTCTACTGGTCAGCAGTAAATTAAAATGTGAGGATACCCAGCGGGTACTGTTGTTCAATTGAGATGTTGGTGGTGTTTCGTCAGAGATTGTCCTCTATCTTCCTGCTGGTGTCACGGGATGCCACAATCGATCTGGTGTGCTCCTACTGTACCGAATCGGAAGATATCGTGATGGTAGCGGGGACGTAGCAGCGTACAACATCTATCTTACGTCAATCGCAGCAGGGGTCATTATGTGAGCAAGATCTCTAACACTAGCGCACTGATGATGGATGGATGGCCCATCCTCTCCCGAATCATGTGCGACAGTGTGGTAGACCTGTGAGGTTGGTCTGTAGTGTACATGTGCGATAGTGCGTCATCTCTTAGAGGTCATCACATACTTCGTAAGATCGCGGCGTTCAAAATCTGGAATCTGTCCGGTCATTGTAAGTGTCATATCGCCACTCCTGGTCACAGCAGTGAGAGAGTATCTTTTGAGTACCGGTACGAATTTATGCTTCTCCTATTAGTGCTTTCCACAGCGCACCAGTACTGGCTCGGCAAAGATTCTTTTTCTGAGAACTTTAAATGTGACAAGGAGTGATTGGAGAATTATGGTGAATAAATGTCAGTGATGAACATTGATATCAATAGTCCGATCCAGCAATGGATATTAGCATTGGATTCATAATACAATCCATCTTTCAGAGTCTCCGCAGCCTTATATTCGTCAGAAAACATATTCAGAAGTGTCTTCCTAATATAGAATTAGTAATTTCACGTATCAAGTGTCCTCAAAGAAAAATGTACTCATTCTAGCGTTCTTTCTGAATGACAAAATGGCGTAGATATGACTTTTTGTTGTGATGAATTTGGCAAATTGAGAAACCTCAAGAACCCCAAAAACCGGAAAGTCTCAACACACCACACACCACCATCAGTCGAACACACCGCATTGCATTGTGATTCTTGTTCGTCTCAACGCTACGATTGAAAGAAGCGTTGTCATTCTACCTCTTTCTTATTATTTGGATTGCATTATTAGTAACAATGAATCGTTATTTGATGCAAGAGCAGCTAGGCGATGGAACTTTTGGTACAGTTTTTCGTGCAATTCGCCTTCAAGACGCCAGCGAGGTGAGTACCAAAGCTATCGTTGATTTGGATCAGATTTCTGCTGCATTTTCTTCGCATTCTACTTGCATCGACTTAAGGAATGCAAAGCGGGTGAAAGAGCAACAAATGACAGAGATTGTTAGAAGATTGACGACAATGTCAGACGTGTTCCATGGTATCTTGGCGGGAGTTTTTGGCGGGAGCAGTCTGGTATTGTACCGGTGGAAGCGAAACTCTGACACGGGACTTGACCATGTCTTTACCAACCAATGAATACTCACTCTTCTCTTTATAATTTCACCTCTTTTGCAGGTTGCCATCAAGTGTATGAAGCGCAGCTTTCCATCGTGGGACGAGATACCAAGACTACGCGAATTCCGCTCTCTTCAAGAGATGGGCCCGCACAAGAATATTGTTCAACTCCAAGAAGTCATTCGTGAACACAACCAGTACCTTTACTTTGTGTTTGAGTACATGCCCGATGGTAATCTCTACGAATTCGTCAAGCGCCACACTCACCGAGTGAGCATGAGTCAGGCTCAACTTGCTATTACACCAGTTCTCACAGAGTGCAAAATTCGTTCCATCACGAGTCAAATCTTGGAAGGACTCGGATTTCTTCACTCACGAGGCTACATTCATCGTGACATCAAGCCTGAAAACATTCTCATGCATGGCGATACTTGCAAACTGGCTGACTTTGGTCTTGCTCGCGAATCATCATGCCAGGCGCCTATCACTGACTACGTGAGTACCAGATGGTACCGTGCTCCAGAAGTGTTGCTTCGAAGCCCTGACTATGGCAAACCGATCGACTTGTTTGGTCTTGGGTGTATTGTCGCCGAACTCTACAACAAGATTCCCCTCTTTCCTGGGGACAATGAGATTCAACAGGTCTCTCTTATCACACAAGTATTGGGAACGCCCGAAAACTGTTGGCAAGAAGGGATTCATCTAGCGAGCAAACTTGGCATGAACCTGAAGCCTGATAAGCCACCATCTCTAGCAGACAAGGTCCCATCCGCATCTCCGGAAGCCATTGACCTCATGACGCAAATGCTATATTGGAACCCCAATGAGCGTCCAACGTGTCGAGAAGCTCTTTCGCACGCGTATTTTGCAACTGCAACAATGACAACGCCACCAGTGGCTCGCACCAAGCGACCAATGGTCATTTCCGCCTCCCCTCCACAACAGAAACGTCGCCGTACTGAGGACAATTCGCCACGATCCATTCACGACCTCTACGAAGGCGCATGGGCCATTCCGAACTTGCCTTTTTTCTATCGATAGTCGCGAGTCAGTGCTGACGACATGAATTCCTTGCCAATAGATAGAACCTAGCCACGGGCCTTGTAGATACCGAAGACTCTCTATAATGTAAAAACTATTTCCAAAATGACTTTCTTCTTTAGAGTGTAATCCTGATCTTTTTATTGAGTGAGTCTAACTAAGTTGAAGTCTGAGCCGATTCGTTAGACTCAAAAGAAGGCCATGGAACTCTTTGGACGTGAGCTTATGTAGGAGCTCATACTTTGACATCGTAGGAAGCATTCCAAGACAAGGTCAAAGTTGTCCAGACCAAGAGCGAGATCACCCACGCCAGGACTGTCTTCAAAGAGTGGCTGATACTTGCGTGTCGCGCGAAGGTTCTTGATTTGGAAGAAACGGTCTTCGTCAAACAAGACTGTGCATTCGGCGTTGGTTTGTACAACTGGCATGTCCGCAGGTCGGTGTTCTTCTATCCAGTAGCAGCATGTTTCGGAACCTGCAACTAGTTCACTCAGAAACAAGCGACAAATAGATTGGAGCTTTGGAAATGAAGGAGCCTCGTGTTGATGACGCGGTCGGGTGATACGAGCACTGTCACAGCACCACGTCTCACTTCGAAGTTGGGCGCCAAAGACAAGTCCGAGGGCTTGTGCGAGATACAACACTTGAGATCGAAGTGCTGGTGCGGTATCAGGGCGGCTCTCGTCGTTGCTTCTGTCATCGTAGTTGATGACCGGGGCCAAAATGACGCGACCGACATCCAAGTCGACCAAAGTGACATCGTCTGGTAAGGAATTCATTAACTCAAGATTTCCTTCGTCTTCAGCTGCAAGACCAAGAATAAATGGAGCAGGATACTCAAGCAAATCTCTTGCCAGTGATGATGGAGCGAGCGGGACCAACAGGTGTTCCCATTTGAAAGGATCCAATATCTTGGTAACAGCAGTCACTGCAGACAAGAGCAGACCTCTGCGACTGGATGAGAATACAACTTTCTGCTCCAGCAAGACGGCGACGTACAACAACGCCAACGGAATCAGAGGAAGCGACTCGATAAGCCGTTGCCCTGAATCGATTGCGAATTCTTCTGCTTGTAGACGTCGAGGCTGCCGCAGCCACGGTGAGCTTCCAAATCGCATGTATGGTTCTAACACGAAGCGTAGCGAATCGAACTCAACGTCAGCGTAGGCGAAGTTCCCTAGGAGCTCCACCAATGGGGTACACATGAATCGATCGATATCGTCTTGTTTGTCCGATTCCCTTGAGAAGTCGTTTAAGAGTTGAGATAAAGTGTCCCTCATTGCGTATACAACATTCTTGGAACTGACGAGCGCCAACCCAATGGTGACGGGAGCCCGAGTTGGTAGATTGATTCTCTGCCTCTTAACACGGTCAATCCATGATCTTCCGGCCAACCTCCTATTGAACACTGGGGTATTCGATGCAATTTTGAGTACTCGAGACACCTGCGACACCTGGGGGGCTGTTTCCTCGGGGGAGAATATTGAGAGGGGAGAAGCGAAAGCTGCAACGTCAATAGCGTTTCCGACAGAGTCATAGACAACTTCACCGGTACGTGTAGGAGCATTTGTGGCTTCTTTGGTGTCTATTCCTGTCGTTCCTACGTCGACTTGCATAGACTGGTTCTTCTTGGCGGCAACTGCTGCGGCAGCTGCCGCGATTCCTCCTCCAGGGGGCTGTTCTTCAACTTTGTTCCTCTTAGCAGCAGCTGCTGCCGCCATCGCGGCAATTCCACCCCCGGCGAATGGAGACTTCGGCTTCTCTTCCTCCGAAGGTGCAGTTGAGGATTTAGCAGCCTTAGCAGCCGCGGCTGCTGCCGCCGCAGCTGCGATACCTCCCCCAGCAAACGGAGACTTTGGCTTCTCTTCTTCCTTGTTCCTCTTCGCAGCTGCTTCCGCCGCCATCGCTGCAATTCCACCTCCAGCAAAAGGAGACTTCGGCTTCTCTTCCTCCGAAGTATCAGCCGAGGATTTAGCAGCTTTAGCAGCAGCTGCTGCTGCCGCCGCAGCTGCGATGCCTCCCCCAGCAAACGGAGACTTTGGCTTTTCTTCTTCCTTGTTCCTCTTCGCAGCTGCTGCTGCCGCCGCCGCGGCGGCAATTCCACCTCCGGCAAATGGAGACTTCGGCTTCTCTTCTTCCGAAGTTTCAGCCGGGGATTTAGCAGCCTTAGCTGCCGCTGCGGCCGCTGCAGCTGCTGCAATGCCTCCACCAGCAAATGGCGATTTGGGTGTATCTTCTGCCTTGTTCCTCTTCGCAGCTGCTGCTGCCGCAGCCGCGGCGGCAATTCCACCTCCGGCAAATGGAGACTTCGGTTTCTCTTCTTCTGTGAGATCCGAGAGACTCGATTGCAATTTGCTGGCACTTCCCGATGACTTTGGGAAAAATGCAAACTTGTTCCTCTTAGCAGCAGCCGCCTGTGCAGCTTTGGCCGCCACTCCTCCAACAGGTGGCTTCTGCTTTGCATCGGGTGACTCAGTCCTGCTCTTCTTGGCAGCTGCCGCCGCAGCGGCGGCAGCAGCGATTCCGCCTCCTGCGAATGGAGACTTGGGCTGCTCTTCCCGCTCTTTGTCTTTCGCAGCAGAAGTCGCTTCGTTGTCTGTCGTATCCTCTGCATTTGCTTCGGTCGCAGTTCCTTCCTGGGAGGGTGAAGGTTTGGAAGGCGATATTTCATCTGACTCTCCAGACTCTTCGTACACCAGCTTCAACGGTGTCACCCCCGAGTGAGTCGTTCTACTTGAGTTGACGAAGGTTACTTCGTCTTGTTGGAAAACAAGTGATACACCGTACGTAGCACCGTCTTGCGATCCCTCGCTGTCTGCACCAGGAATCATGAAATCAATTAATGAGACTTCCCAGCCATCAGCGCTGATACGACCCGGGTTTTCAAACTGAACGAAGGCGGACTGTCTCATCGGGGGCACAATCGCATAGGTCTCAATAGTTGGCGTCACGCGACACATTTTTTCTGGCTTTTCGCAGCGTTCGTCGTCCAACACCACATTCTGGCAGGTATAGCGTCTAATATCAAACTGCGCCAATGCAGGATTGGTACTTCGGTCCACATCATCTAAGCCATCATCGGTACCGAAGACAATTGCATGGTGCGCATTGGGATATTGTGTCTTTGAGCTCGCGAACGCTGGAGACGAGGCTTGATTAAGCTTCTTCTCTTCATGCTTGCCTTCTCGCTCTGTGGAGTGCTGTATCACGTTAGACGGCTTGTGCGATGAGACTCCGTCAGGGAACTCAGCTTTTCGTAAGAGGCGCGTAATCGATCCATGAGTCAGCTTCGGAATTCGATTCTCAACATCGTGAATGCCATCCGAGGCTTTGCTTACTTCTGCACACATCCACTCATGAAATGGATGTTCGCGGAACTTTGAATAAGCATTGATGGAATAATCGTACACTAAGTTGTCGGCAAGATGCGCCAGGGCGCGAGAAACTTCACTGCCGGTTAGACTCTCCAAGCGTTTCTTGGGATCCT